>PVLC010025804.1:0-23302 GCA_004027655.1 Graphiurus murinus | reverse complement strand
CCAGCATTCGGGAGGCTGAGACCGGAGGATCCGGGTTCGTGGCCAGCCTCAGCTACCTAGTGAGGCACTCCGCAACTTAGTGAGACTCGGTTTCAAAATAAAGAATAAAAAATGGGGCTGGGGGTGTAGCTCGGAGGTAGAATGCCCCTGAGTTCAATCCCCAGTACCGCCAAAAAAAAACCAAAAAAAAAAAAAAAAAAAAAATAGTGCTTGGCACATTGGAAACACCGTTGTAAAAGTGTTTGTGAAATAAATCAAACGCGCTGGGCGAGGGTCCTGGCATGGCAACCGGTCTCCCCTCCACGGGCTGGGCCGGGCAGCCACGGCCAACAGGGATCTCACAAGGTTCTTTCTTCTGCTTCCCACAGAATCCTCCAGAGACCAGCGAGGAGGGCACCGGAGACCCAGCGGCCGAGTCCTGCCTACATCCTGGACAGGCTGGCTCCTCGGCTTCAACCCTGCCTCTGAGGTCAAGGGCATCCTGGATCCGGGCCTGGGCCGCTTTCTGCTGCTGACCTACAACAGCTTCCGCCTTGAGTCCTGGTTGGCCGTGTCCCCTGGGTAGAAGTTGTGCTTGCAGCTAGACTAGGGTGATTCACAGTGTCCGTCACCTTTACACACAGAGCTCAGAATATGCCAAGCAGCAAGCCAGTAATCCCAGTACCCGGGAGGCTGAGACAGGAGGATCGCGGGTTTGAGGCTGGCCTCGGCAACTTAGCCAGACCCTGTTTCAAAAGTAAATAAATAAGCCGGGCGTGGTGGCTTACACTTGTAATCCCAGTCCTTGGGAGGCAGAGACAGGAGGATCGCAGGTTCATGACCAGTCTCAGCTACATAGTGAGGCCCTCTGCAACTTAGCGAGACTCTGTTTCAAAATAAAGAATAAAAAAAAAAAAAAATAGGGCTAGGGGTATAGCTCAGAGGTAGAATGCCCCTGGATTCCATCCTCAGTACTGCAAATAAATAAATAAATAAATAAGCAAGCCGGCTGGATGTGGTGGCACACGCTTGTAATCCCAGTACTGGGGAGGCTGAGACAGGATCATCGCAGGTTCAAAACCAACCACGGCAACTGAGCAAGGCTCTTAGTAACCTACTGAGATCCTGTTTCCAAATAAGAAATAAAATTGAACCGGGGAGGTGTAGCTTGGAGGTAGAATGCCTCTGGGTTCAATCCCCAGTACCAATGAATGAATGAATGAATGAATGAATGAATGAATGAATGAATGAATGATTAGGGCGAGAGGTGTACCTGGAAGGCAGAACACCCCTGGGTTCAATCCCCAGTGCCACAGTAGATAGATAAATGGTAGACAGATGGGTGATAGCTGGGGCTGCGGGTACGGCTCTGAGGTAGAATGGCCCTGGGTTCAATCCCTACTAACACACACACGCACACACACACACACACACACACACACACACACACACGAATGCACGTGCGCCTCCGGGAGGGAGGGTCCTCTCTGGCCCCTCTCCACCCTTGTGCCGGGGCTCGGCCTCTGCCCAGCCTGCGGCTCTTTCCAGTCGGCTCCTCTTCCTGGCCTGGGGGCCCCAGGGTCTCGCAGTCCTTCCCCTCACAAGACTGACCAGCTCCGTCCCCTTCCTGTGTGGGCACAAGGTCTGCTGCAGCAGCTGGGGCCCTTGGCTGACCTTCTAGCTCCTTCTCTTCGCCTGGAGAGGCCTGGAAGGGGGCCCACGGGCCGGGGGCAGAGTGGGGGGGCATGCTCTGGGTGTGGGGCTCAGCCTGGAGCCTGCTCCTGCTAAACCCTGGCCCTGTGATGGCCAGAGGAGCCCAGTGGGGAAGCCCTGGCGGCAGCCAAGGAAACGTTCCCGGGCTATGGATGGCCCCTCCCCCGCCTGGGCAGTGCCGGCTGGGCGGCCTCCCTGCCAGACCCCTGGCCTACTTTCACCAGGTGCCAAGGGACAGCGGAAGGGCAGCGAGTAGCTGGAGGACCACTCTGGGGGGCCAGTCTGTCCCTCCCAGCCCTGAATCCACTCCCTTGTTTTCTTCTTCTTCTTCTTCTTCTTCTTCTTCTTCTTCTTCTTCTTCTTCTTTTTTTTTTTTTTTTTTGGCGGTACTAGGGATGGAACCCAGGGGCATTCTACCTCCGAGCTCCACCCCCAGCCCTATTTGTTTGTTATTCTTTACTTTTGAAACAAGGTCTCACTAAGTTGCAGAGGGCCCCACTAAGTAGCTGAGGCTGGCTGCGAACCCGGATCCTCCGGTCTCAGCCTCCCAAGTCCTGGGATGACAAGTGTGCGGCACCACGCCCGGCCCCGCCTTGTTTTCAAAGGCTTCTACTACAAGAAGAAACTCAGAGACCGTCTCCTCCATCCACAATGTTTCCAGAAAGAATAGTTGGGAGGAATCCCGGGTTTTCTGGGGTTTTGAGCAAAGCCCTGGGCCTTGGCTTGGCCAGAGACCTTGCTGGGGTTTCTCCTGGGAACCCTATGTCTATTGGGAACCTATCTAAGCCTCAGAATATTTTAGACTCCCCCACTGGAAGACGGACCTGTCTCCCAGGGCTGGCCCCAGCCATCCTGTGGGTCAGGAGCCTTCAGACAGGCTGCTACGGGGAGGCCCCAGGTGGGCGCACATGCTGGGACTCTGACACACGGGTGCATGCAGCAGCCGAAAGGACGGACACCAGCTTCCCAGGCAGGTGACAGGTGTTCCCGCTGCTTCTACCATTATTTCTCTGTGATTGGAGGCACGCCCAAACCCTTGTATGCCTTAGTTGCTCATCTGGAAAATGTGGTCTGCTTCATTTTCCCCATTGCACTTAAGCTCTGAGGCAGGTAGGGAGCATGCAATGATATAACCTGTTAGAGTGCTTTTGTCTTTGTAACGCTGGGGATGGAACCCAGGACCTCACTCCTGCTAGGCAAGCTCTTCTTCTTCTTCTTCTTCTTCTTCTTCTTCTTCTTCTTCTTCTTCTTCTTCTTCTTCTCCTCCTCCTCCTCCTCCTCCTCCTCCTCCTCCTCCTCCTCCTCCTTCTTTTTGGTACCAGGGATTGAACCCAGGGGCATTCTACTTCCAAGCTACATCGCTAGCCCTATTTTTCATTCTTTATTTTGAAACAGGGTCTCACTAAGTTGCAGAGAGTCTAAGTAGCTGAGGCTAGCAGCGAATTCAGATCCTCTGGTCTCAGCCCTCCAAGTACTGGGATTACAAGTGCGCACCACCATGCCGGGATTCTAGGCAAGCACTTCTGACCTGTACCCCAGCCCTTAGCATGCCTTTTTTTTTTTTTTTTTTTTTGCAGTACTAGGGATGAACCCAGGGGCATTCTATCTCTGAACTACACCCCCAGCCCTATTTTTTATTCTTTATTTTGAAACAGGATCTCACTAAGTTGCGGAGGGCCTCACTAAGTAGCTGAGTCTGGCTGTGAACCTGCAATCCTCCTGCCTCAGCCTCCCAAGTACTGGGATTACAAGCGTGTGCCATCACGCCCGGCTTAGTATGCCCTTTGAAGACACAGACACGCAGGACTGGGGCTGTAGCTCAGTTGTAGAGTGCTTGCCTAGCACATGCAAGGCCCTGGGTTTAACCTCCGGCACTTCATGAAAAGGAAAAGAAAGGCTGGACGTGGTGACGCACGCCTGTAATCCTAGTACTTGGGAGGCTGAGACAGGAGGATGGTAGATTCGAGAACAGCCTCAGCAAGTAGCGAGACTCTCATCAGTCTAGTGAGACTTGGTTTCAAAAATAAAAATAAAATAGGGTTGGGGGTGTAGCTCAGAGATAAAATGCCCTGGGTTCAATGCTCAGTACCACACACACACACACTAAAAAAAAAAAAAAAAAAATAGGCTAGGCTCAGCGGCACATGCCTGTAATACCAGTATTTAGGAGGCTGAGACAGGAGGATAGCCAGGTTGAAGGCCAGCACATGATAACTTAGTGAAATATTGTTTCAAAATAGAATAGGGCTGGGAGTATGGAAGTAGAATGTCCCTGGGTTCAATCCCCAGTACCACAAAAAACAACAACAAAAGTGCAAATGTATGGTACTGAAAATAAAGGACCCCTGTTTACCTCTGGTAGCAAAAGTTGTAAGTGAATAGATGATATTTCAATAACTTCTGAAGCCTATTTATTTATTTATTTATTTATGTGTGGTACTGGGGATGAAGCCCAAGGGCATTTTACCTGTGAGCTACGCCCCCCAGTCTGATATTTATTTGTGTGTGTGTGTGTGTGTGTGTGTGTGTGTGTGTGTGTGTTTGCGGTACTGGGGATTAAACTCAGGGACCATCTATGTCCAGGCTACACCCCCAGCCCTATTTTTATTTTTATTTGGAAACAGGGTCTCACTAAGTTGCAGAGGGCCTAAGTTGCTGAGGCTGGCTGTGAGCCTGTAATCCTCCTGTCTCAGCCTCCTACGTACTGGCATTACAAGTGTGCACCACCACGCCCACCTGAAGCTACATTATTTAAAAAGCACATCTTACACTGGATGTGGTGGCTCACGCCTATAATCCTAGCACATGGTAACTTAGTGAAACATTGTTTCAAAATAGAATTGGTGTGAGGCGGGAGGCTCACACTTGAGAGGCTGAGAAGGGGGACCACAGGTTCGAGGACAGCCTCAGCAAGTAGTGAGACTCTCATCAACCTAGAGAGACCTTGTTTCGAAATAAAAAAATAAAACGGGGCCGGGGGTATAGCTTGGAGGTAGAATGCCCTTGGGCTCAATCTCCGGTGCGGCAAAAAATAAAGAAAGAAAACAAAAAGCACATCTTCTTTCGTACGGCCATGGGTCAAGTGTTTGGTGAGTTTTCCCTGGGTACCACCGGTTCTGCTGGACTTCCTAAATAATATAAGAAAGCAGAGATACAGTGCCTGGTACATTTATTTAGCAAATAAATATTTGTGTGTGTGTGGTACTGGGGATTGAACTCAGGGGGGCTCTACCTCCGAGCTATACCCCCAGCCCTATTTTTTATTCTTTATTTTGAAACAGGGTCTCACTAAGTTGCGGAGGGCCTCACTAGGTAGCTGAGGCTGGCCGCGAACCCGGCTCCTCCGGTCTCAGCCTCCCAAATGCTGAGATTACAAGCGTGCGCCACCACACCTGGCAATAATTTTTTTTTTTTTAATTTACCGAATACAAGCGAGTTTCTTAACTCTGAGTTCATTGTCCAGTTTGGAAAGCAAAAATAATGTGACCAAGTAACAGATAACAGATGCAGTGTGCCACTGGGATGCTTTTGAAGGAGGAGAGGTCTCCAGGATGGAGGCTTTCCAGGGAAGGAGCGGGGAGGAGGAAGACCCAAGGTCGCTTCAGTAGAGGGGTGGGTCTGGGAGAGAGGCGCAGGGCTGGCTGGGCAGGTGGGCTGACCCCAACCCAGGCTCACAGGTGAGCGGTGGAGGGGTGTGTGCAGGGCAGTAAGCAGGTGGGAGGCAGGGTCTCTCCCACGGTGGGTGGGGACAAGGCAGAAGAGTGGGAGAAATCTTCCCACCGTGTTCAGCCTCCAGGGTTTGGAAACCCCGTTTGGTGGCGGGGCCAAGGGACCCAGCGTGGATCCTATGAGGATGAGCCGAATTTGTGACATGAGGAAAGCAGTATTTTTAGAAGAGTCTGGCATGGATTTGCCCAATGGGGACATAACCAAACTTCTTGAAGTTCCCCGAAGTTTCCCTTTTTGGGCCACATTTCCCGGTTGGTCCGGATGCTCAGAAGGCCCGTTCTTCCCCAGCCTGGGGAGGGAACACCTGCTGCTTCAGCCCCGCTCACAGACTCCCTTTCTGGGAAGCCACTGTGGGTCACTTCCACCAGGGCACCCCCAGCTGTACCCTGCAAACGGTTTTATTTTTATACCCATTCCTTTTTAGGATACTTCTCAGTTTTCAGTCTGGTTCCCCTTTCATACCGTGAGTCTCTTGAAGTCTGGAATATATGCTGGCTGGTTGTCATCGGTCCCCAGCACTAGGCAGACAGGTGACAGAACAGCATTCCCAGCTGGGCACGGTGGCACACG
Source organism: Graphiurus murinus (assembly GCA_004027655.1). Taxonomy (NCBI): domain Eukaryota; kingdom Metazoa; phylum Chordata; class Mammalia; order Rodentia; family Gliridae; genus Graphiurus; species Graphiurus murinus. Next base: position 17,311 of record PVLC010025804.1, on the reverse strand, counting down.
CCTGTAATCCCAGTACTTGAGAGGCTGAGACAGGAGGATAGCAGGTTTGAGGATAGCCAGCCTCAGCAGCTTAGGGAGGCTCTTGACAATCTGGTGAAACTGTTTCAGGAAAAGAAAAAAAAAAAGGAGGGGGGGAGGGCTGAAGGTATAGCTCAAGGGTAGATGCCCCTGGATTCGATCCACAGCAACACACACACACACACACACACACACACACACACACACACACTGCCCCTACCCTATTGGGTCACCCCAAGGGCTGCTCAGGTGCTGTGGATGCACCCTGGAGCTCAATACTCCTGCAGCCCCCCATCCACAGCCTCCCAGGACACCACCCACCAAGGTCATGTCGAAAAGAGTGACCCTGGAGCTTCCTGGGTCCCTGTGGGTTTTATTTTATTTATTTTATTTATTGTTTGTGGTACTGGGGATTGAACTCAGGGGCATTCTACCTCTGAGCTACACCCCCAGCCCTATTCTTTTTTTTTTTAATTCTTTATTTTGAAACCGGGTCTCACTAAGTTGCGGAGTGCCTCACTAGGTAGCTGAGGCTGGCCGCGAACCCAGATCCTCCGGTCTCAGCCTCCCAAATGCTGGGATTACAAGCGTGTGCCACCACACCCGGCTTCCTGTGGATTTTATATTGCACGCCTATACCCTCCCTTGATAACTGATAATCCTGCACATTATAGATACTAAATAACTTTTTTTTTTTTGGTGTGCAGTACTGGGGTTTGAACCCAGGGGCATCCTACCTCTGAACTACACCCCAATCCTCCCCACCCCCCTTTTTTTTTTGAAACAGGGTCTCGCTAATTGCTGGTAGTCTCACTAAATTGCTGAGGCTGGTCTTGAAACCGTGGTCCTCCTGTCTCAGCCTCTCCAGTATGGGGATTCCAGGAGACTGACTAAATGGCATTTTCTGCCTGAAAAGATTCTATCATTTGAGATTTAGGGGAAGGAAAGCAAGAGAGAGGAAATGCATTTTCTTGTGTAATGTGTACAGCGAACCTGGTGTTTCTCTTTGTTAAGTCTGGATATTCCTGAGGCGGGGCCTTCGAGCCTTATGAACACAGCAGCCTGTGGTCCTGGTGCAGAAAACCTGCAGTTTTAGCCTTCAGATCCGGCTTCTTTTTGGAAGTGAGCCTAGGGCCTCTGGTCTCTCTGAAACATGCTGCCTTCCAGGCTGGGCTGTTGCTTAAGGCTGCGCTGCAATCTGAGCACTCAGGAGTGGGAAGTTCAGAGTTCTCCCCGCTTCTGGGAACAGCCCCCATCCCCCTCCCGGCGTCTACAGCCAGTCCTCATGACAGTGGGGCAGGCTCACCAAGGATTTCACAAACGCCTGGCCTGTTCCCAGCACAGCACAGCTGGGAGGGCTCAGCTCTGGGGGAAAGCGCATCACCCTCCAGCCTCCGGGCCGGGCCGCTGTCCTTGGGCCCAGGGCCTCAGGGCTGCAGCCTAGGGAGGCGGGAGGGCCACTCTCCAGTCCGGGCTTGCCTCAGCAGCAGAGGCCGGCATAGGCTCGGGCCTTCCCTCCCTGCTGATTTCCCAGCTGTGGCTTAGTCAAGGAGGAAATTCCCTTTCCTGGAAGAGAGGAGAATCCAGGCTTGCCGTCCCCAAAGGCGGCAGCAGGTGGTCTCACAGTCACCTGGGGAGGTGTCCGTATTCATATTCCAAGGTCTCTCCTCGGGCGGAGTCTGATTCAGAAGCGCCCGCCCGTCCAGGAATTCAGAAGAGCCGAGTCCAGGAATCAGCAATTTCCTCCACACCCTGGGGGGCAGGGGGACCAGCCTTAGGTGGCTGTCTGCGCTATCAGGGGGCTGAAGGCAAGGTGGGAGACTCCGGGCAGAGAAAAGAATTTAGGGGACAGAGCCCTGGTTTCTAAGTACCACCCTCCAGCTTTCTCTTTAGCCCTACAACCCTGCAAGAACTGCCCTTGGATTTGGGGCCTCCGTTTTTCCATCTGTAAAGTGGGTATATTCTGAGGGGACAGTGACCAACCTTCCCAGTTTGCTGGACTTTCAGGGCAAGCTGGCCTGTCACCCTACCAAGGGCTCGGGTAAAATCCTCAGGTAAGGTAACAAGTAATGAAAGTGTGCTTTGATGATGCTTCTACCTCGTACAAAGAGTATTTATATAATTTACAGGCACTAGCTTACAGTCTGGTCGCTCCCGCTCATCCTCACTCCTTGGGGGTACTGGGAAGCCGGGTCCCAGCAAGGACCGAGCAGCCTCCCGCGGTGTGTGTGTGGGGGGTGGTAGGCCAGTGACCCCCGGTGATCAATGACGGGCTCCCTCCCGCCCCCACCCCAGGGAGGTGCGCCTGGCAGCCTCGCGGCCGAATTTCCTGGCACTCGGCTGAGAATAAACAGCGCTCTGCGCCTGTAATCCCGTTGCCTTGGCGACGGCGCTCCGCGGGCGGGGGCGTGGCGGGGGCGTGGCGCTGCTGGTGGGGCGTGGTGGGGGCGTGGCTGGATGGTGGGGGCGTGGCCTGTCGCCCTGCGCACGCTCCGCGGGGCGGCGGCGCGGCCCCGGGAGGTGCCACCCCCAGCTCTCGGCGTGGACATTCTTCGCATAGCTCCGCCAGGGCTCCCGCGGTGTCCGGGAAGTGACTCTTCCTGGCAGAGGGCGGCTCGGAGCAGCGACGCGCCCGCCCGCCTGCCCGGCGGCCGCCAAAACCAGAGGGGGGCGGGGCGGGGGCCTGGCCCGGGGCTCTGCCGGTCCTCCGCCTGGACGGTCGCCTCCTGCCCCGGTGCCCATTGGCCCCCAGCCCGCCCCCGTGGGGCCTGCGTCCCCCAGACGCTGCAGATTTCTGCCTATGCCCGGACTCCCTGCTGACACGTCTGCTCCCCACCCCCGCCCCACCTCTCTGCCTAGTACCCCCGCGGCACCCCCTCCTAAATATCCTCGCTCATTCCTTCGACCTGGACGCGTTCTGCGGGCTTATTTTCCAGCGCTGCTCCCCTGCCTGGGGCCTCCTCCCTCCGCCTCCCCCTCCCACCCCCAAGTAGGCCTTAGATTTCCCATTCTTGGCTCCAAATCGTCAGGAGGCCTGCCCCCAAAACAGCACCACCAGAGAGGATGGGGCCTCTAGGGGTGGATTCCTACATGACTAGGAGCCGGAGAACAGTCATCTCCCCCCGTTCTGATTGCCAGGGGCCCCAGCTGTGCCGCAGGGTACCTGCTCAAGCCGCAGGGAGTTGTCTTCCCTCCCTGGCAGGCGCTTGGAGCATCTTGGAGCCAGGAACGCTTCTCCTCTGGTGGCCTGGACAGAGGGTGCCCCAGGAAGTCCTTAGGAGGAGGGATGTGTTCCCCCGAAAGGATTGAGGAGCACAGGAACAGAAGGGTGGGGTGAAGAGGGAGGAAAAGAGGGAGCATCTGGCCAGCAGAGCCCTCAAAGGGTGAGATGTCTGCCCGGTGTGGCTACTCGCTTACTGAATAAACTGGAAGCAAGTCTCTTCCCATCTGTGGGCCGAAGTTTTCTTGTCCTCAAATCCTGGCAGTTGGACCTGTCTGAGATCTGAAATGGAGAGAGAGAGAAGGCGGCTGGGGTGGGCAATGAGCTTCATGTAGGGCTAAAGGAGTCAGTTGGAGCTAGTTGTCCTGGCTCTGCATCTCCCCTAAACCAAGGTTCACCCTCCAGGAGGTGGGAGAGAAAGAGTCACTTTCCCCTGAGCCAGAGAAGGCCAAATCCAAATCCTTTTTTTTTTTTTTTTTTTTGTATGGTACTGGGGATTGAACCCAGGAGTATTCTACCTCTGAACTACACCCACAGCCCTTTTTATTTTTCATTTTTTTGAAACGGGGTCTCACTAAGTTGCTGAAGGTCTTGCTAAGTTGCTGAGGCTAGCCTCGAACCTACGATCCTCTGGTCACAGCCTCGCAGCTACTGGGATCACACCTGGCAGGGCCAAATCTTTTTGCTAATGTCCTATGAACACTAGACACCCTACCTAAAGAGTCACTTCCTGAGCCAAGGACTGGGACCTGGGACGTGTTGTAGTCTCAGTTCTATCCTAGCTGTGGTTCGGCAGGAGCTCTCTCTGCCGCAGGGGGCAGGTGGTGTCCAACTGCAGGCTTCAGGGTAAGGACGAGCAGGCCGAGGTTTCCTGGGACTTGTGCTCCTGGGGGCTCTGGAGAGCCAGGCCCTACTGGATCTCAGCATCTGAACTCTGCTCTGGAAACATCTCCCTCCCTGGGTCTGCAGTCCCGGTTCCTGAGCTGAGGGTACCTCTGGGGTGGACCCCACATGCTCTGTCCACTCCGTGGTTTCATGCTTGGCCCAGCTCCTCCTTGTCACTCTAGGTCATTTTCCCCAAAAGTCCAGGAAATGGGAAAGAAAAACGACTTTGTTTGTTTACTCTGTTGCCTTTTGGACACTGATTCCTGGAGCAGCTTATCCGGTTTGGTGCTGGGGACTTTGGGGGGCGGGGGAGTCTCTGGTATTCGTTTCAGGCATCTGAGACTCAGATGAGATGGGACCCCAGACCCATCTGGGGATTTGGAGAAGGAAGCCTGGGAGGAAAATATCACTCACAGAGGAGGGCGTGCGTGTGTGTGCGTGAGTGTGTGTGCACCAGTGCATGTGTGCTGGGGATCGAAGCTAGGGTGTTCTATCACAACTACATCCCCAGCTCTATTTATTTACTTAGAAACAGGGTCTTGCTAAATTACCGCACACTGGCCTGCAACCTGTCCCAGCCTCCCAAGTACGAGGATTACAGGTGTGCACCACCACGCCCAGCCAAGGGTGTTTTTTGTTCTTTTAGCAGAACCCCTAGTGTGTTTGTTGTGGGGGGGGGGCAGTACCACCTCTTGCTTCTTAGGAGGATTCACCTGGGGTAACTGTGGGCATATACTTAGTGCATGAGGAAGCAAAGAAGTCATGGACTTTGGAAATCAACCGTTCCTGGGTTCCAGTTCTATTTTATTTATTTACTTTGCGGTACCGAGGGCTGAACCCAGGGGCATTTTACCTCCGAGCTACACCCCCAGCCCTATTTTTTTGTTCTTTTTTTTTTTTTTTTTTTTTTTTTGCGGTACTGGGGATTGAACTCAGGGGCATTCTACCTCCGAGCTATACCCCCACCCCTATTTTTTATTCTTTATTTTGAAACCGAGTCTCACTAAGTTTCGGAGTGCCTCACTAGGTAGCTGAGGCTGGCCGCGAACCCGGATCCTCTGGTCTCAGCCTCCCGAATGCTGGGATTACAAGCGTGCGCCACCACGCCCGGCTTGTTCTTTATTTTGAAACAGGGTCTCACTAAGTTTCGGAGTGCCTCACTAACTAGCTGAGGCTGGCCACGAACCCGGATCCTCCAGACTCAGCCCTCCCAAGTACTGGGATTACAAGCGTGTGCCACCACGCCCGGCTCTGGGTTCCAATTCTGTGTTTTTCCCATATTTCCAGGTGCTGTCGTCCTTGGGCAGGTTACTTACCTCCCTGGCTCTGAGTTGACAAATATTTACTGAGCACCTACTAGGCACCAGAGGTGACCAGTCCATGTCCCAGCCCTCAGGGAACACAGTTGCGTCTGAAAATATCCTGCCTTATGGGGGTGCTCGGGAGAGTCAACCCCGAAACCTTTAAGTGCCTAGGGTGTGGGAGACTAAAGATGGAGGCATGCAGGAGGCCCGGAGAGCAGTGGCCAGGAAGCCTTGAACACCTGGGCCTCACCTGTATGCTGGTTTGCAAGGGGATCACCCCTCCTCCCACCAACCTGGATGTGCTGAGGTCATAGGTCACCTCCAGGACCCCGAGTCTGGGGTTTCTCGGAACACCTCCCTGCCTAGGAGCCTGAGCGCCTCTTAATAGCTTGGAGCTTCTAACAGCTTTGACCACAGCAGAGCTGGCTCCCTGTGAAGGCCTTTGAAGTGCTTCCTTCGAACTTGCTTTGCATATTCTGGTCAGATCTGAATCAGACGAGCAGGAATTACCCCTCTCCGGGTGACAGTCTAAGTGGCTGCCTAAGCTTGTCGGTGACACACTTGGGCAGGCCGGTTGACGCGAAAAGTGCGTTTGGTTCCACTGCGGGGAGCGCCAGGGCCGGGATGGGGCACAACCAGCCCCCTCGGCACCTCCGGCCCTGTCCCGACAGTGGGTGTGGGCGAAAGAGAAAGCAAGACAGAGAAGGGACGTGGGGAAAAAGGCTCTTAAGTCTTGTGTTTCATTAAAAAATAGTGCTCTTTATTATAAATTACTGAAATGTTTCTTTTCTGAGTATAAATATAAATATGTGCAAAGTTTGACGGATTGGGAGTTCTTCAAGCATCTCCTAACAGCCTCAAAGGCCTGAGTTGGGGGGGGAGGGGAGGAGGGCTGGAGGTGGAATCTTTATAAAAGACAGAGTGATTGAGGCAGATTGTAAACATTATTAAAAAACAGAAACAAAATATATATATATATAAAAAAAACCACCCCAACACACAACTGCCCCGCCCAGCCCCATACCTGACGCAGCAAACTTCACGTGTGTAGTCACCCCCCCAAAAAAGTGACCAGTTCCAGGTAATTCCATTGCTGCTACATTCCTGTTAAGTTGTCACTGATCAGTGCTGTTTTAGAACCAGAGCAGCTGGACTGGCAGGAGGCTGGAGGACTTCCTGCTCACCCCCACGCCCCCAGGGAGGAGGGAGGGCTCTGCAGGGCCTGGGGGACCAGCCGGGGGACCTGGTGGCTCTGCTCTGACCACCCACGAGGTCCCTATGATGGGTCAACACCAGCTGGCTACCATTCTCCCACGGATGAGCTGCAAGGCTTGGGTCTCTCCCCCCCAGCTGCTTCTGGCCCTCGGCTGGTTGTATGGCCTCCCTGCCTGGATTGGCCGAGTTTATGGCTCCTGGTGTACCAGTCCCCATCCATGGGACAGGGAGCATTTAAGGCAAATATCTCCCAGCCAGCCAGGAGGCACAAAGTTGAATCCTCCATCTTTGAAACTAAGGGGCGGGAGTCAAAGATGGCTCATCACCACCACCCCCTAGGTACAGCCCAGGCAGGAAAAGGGCAACTGACCAGCTCATCCAGCCCCCCTCCAAATGCCACTTCACCCTTAAACACGGGGAGGGGCCCTGGGCTCTGGGTCACCAGTGGACTTTGGGACCTATCTTCCATGGCTGCCCCAAAGCAGAGGACCAGGGGAACCAGGTAACCCCTTGTCCTTCCCCCCAGAGCAGGAGCAGAGCAGGTGGCCGCCTCCTCACCTGGGCTGGACCGTGGGAGGGGCCGTTTCCCTGGCCAACCCGAAGCCCCAGGCCTCGAAGGTGTCCTCTCCTGTCTTATCCCCGCAGGCCCTGCGCCCTGCCCAGGTTTCAACCAAATCAACGCGCAAACAAGTTCCGCTGGAAAGTTTGAAGATTCCCCAGCAGTTTTCACCAGTTCAACTCTCCGGAGGCGTCCCCCGCTGGGGATCAGAGGAGAGGAGGAAGGGAAAAGGAGAGGAGAATCCACCGGTCGTCGCCCTAGTCCCACCGGGCCGGCTGGCTCCTCCCAGAAGCTGGAGTAGGGGAGGGGAGCCCCGGCAGGTGGCCCTTCCCCTCCCTCTAACACATTCCAGGTCCCGCCGCCCCATCCTGCTGGGCAGAGGGCCGGAGGGAGGACTCTCTCCCGGCTGAACTTTGTGCTTGTGCCACGGAGGGGAGGGACCCCTCGCCCCTCTGCCACCCCTGCCCTCTTTGCTTTAAAGAGGGGCGTCGTACTGGTCCAGGAACTCCCGAATGGGCCCGGGGAGCTGGGTGACTTTCTCATAGGAGTCTAGGTGTCCGTTGACCGTCTTGCGACAGAGATGCTGCAGGCTGGCCACGTTGGAGGAGAGGGGTCGGCTCAACACCAGGGGGATCTTCTCGCCCCCCGAGTAGATGTAATAGGCTCTCCTGGGGGGGCTCCCCGGGAGCGGCTGGGCGGGCGGCTGCTCAGGCACCTCGGAGGAGGGCGAGGAGGGTTCTGCCGGTGGCGAGGAGAAGGAGGGGGCGCCCGGGGGCGGCATGTAGTGGTGCACCAGCTTGAGCACGCAGTCGAAGCGGGGCACCGGCTGCGTGCTCCGGGGGTCGCTCTGCAGCGAGAAGCTGCCCCCCTCGCACTGGATGCGCAGGTTCTTGGTCCCGGACTGGGTCTTCACGCTGAGCGTGAAGAAGTGACGCTGGTCCGAGCTGTCGCGGATGAGGAAGGTACCGGCGGGCTCGGCGCTGAGCAGCAGGTTTGCCTCGCCGCCCGTCACGGCGCTCCAGTAGAACCCACTCTCCTGCAGCTTGCGCACGGCGTTCACCACCAGCTGGTACTCGCTCTTGGAGCTGAAGGTCTTGAGGCGCAGGCTGGTGTCCAGGGGGCGGCTCATCCCGGCGGCGGGGAACTTGCTGTGGGTGACCATGGCGCACGGAGCCAGCGTGGATCTGCGCGTCGGCGGCTGCAGCTGCTCGGCGGCCTCCGCACAGCGGCCGCTACCGCATCCCGGGGGGCTGCGGAGAGGAAGGCGCGCGCCGCGTGAGTGCCCGGAACCCTCCAGCGCGCCGGGCCAGCCCCGGTTCCCCAGCCCGGACAGAGAGGCCGTGGGCCCTGGCTCCGACCCAGCACTCCGCCAAGCCCGCCCAGCCTCTGCCCGCGCCGGCAGCCCCCTCCCCGGAGCGCACGGCGAGTGGGAAACTCGCGCGCGGAAGTTGGCTCTCCAGGAGCACGGCCCGGGGTGGAGAGAGCGAAAGAAGAGCCCCCGGGACGCTCGGGGCGCCGCTCAGTCCGGTGAACCCGGCCGGGCAGCAAGGACGAGGGGAGAAACCCGAGGTAGGAGGAGAGGGAAGGGAACCGGAGAAACCCGAGGGCCCCGGCCTGAGTATTCCGGGAACCTGGGATCTCCGGCTTCCATCCGCTCTGCCCCTTACCTCGTCCCCTCCCTGCCGGGAAGGACCCGGGAAGGGGAGGAGAAACCGGGAAAAGCTCCCAGGACTCAGCGAGCCCCCCCCTTATGGCCCTCCCCACTCCGCGCCCCTCCTTCCTACCTGGTCCCGAACTGAAGTCTCCGGCCTTGGGGCTGCGCCTCCTAGGGTCCCCAAGGCGAGGCGGCGGTGCAGCGGCCAGATGTTGGCGGCCGCGGAGTCCACACCAGCGCCCTAGCGCGCACGTCCCTCGGGGAGAGGATCCAGTGCGCCCTCCCTCGGGAGGTCGGGGGGAAAAGGGGAGCCGGCGGAGGGCCGGGACGAGTCTTGGGGGGCCGCGGGGCTTGGAGCTGAGCCGGCCCGGGGCGGGGGGGCAAGGCGTGCGTGCAGGGGCCCGGAGCAGCTCCAGCAGCAGCGGCAGCGGCGGTGCAGAAGAGTCCGGAGTCGGAGCCGCCGCGGAGGCCGCGCGCGCGGGTATATACGCGGCCGCCGCGCCGCGCCCCGCCCCCCCCGATTCCTGGAACTGCGCGGCCGGCCTTCTTGTAATGTTTAGTCACTACTCGCAGCAATGAAAGGCCGCGCGCGGAGGGCGAGGGAGGGGCCGCGGGCGGCGAGGGCGGGCCCTGCGCCGGGCCGGGTCCCGCGGAGCGCGCGGAGGGAGGGAGGAGAGCGAGACAAAGCGCGCGGCGAGGCCGGCAGGGCGCCAGCCCCGGCGGCGCGTTCCTGGCAGCGGCCCCTCCCCCCCGCGCTCCGCCCCCAACTTCTCATTCACACTTTTCCCCCACCCCCTCCCTTCTAAGAAGCCCAGTTTCTGGCAGAGGCGGGCGGGGAGGGGGGCGCCGCTGCGGGAGCGCCGGCGGGTTCTAGGAGGCCGGCCCGGAGAGACTCCCCCCGGCACCCCTCTTCCCTTTTTCTTGGACCCCGCGGGGGGACCCCTCCGCCCACCTCTCCTCGCCCCGAGGCCCCGGGTCCGGTCCCCCAGGCGGCCCCCACCAGCCCCAAAGGGTGCGAGGGCCATCCTGGCAGCCAGGCGGCGGGGATGGAGCTGGATCCTGGAAGTTGGTGTGATTGGGGACCCGTGAGAGTCACCTGTGGGCGCGTCCCGAGGCGAAGCCGGGAGTCCCCCGGGTGGAGGGGCACAGCCTGCGAGGCAGCTGCCCGGCTCCGGCCCCTCGGTCCCATGCCATTTTCTTTGCTGTGACCTCCCCCAAACAGCCCCCCTCCTCCAAGAAATTGCTTTGGGGCGCGCATCTGGGTCCCGCAGCCTGCGGGGTCGGATGCGGGATCGGCGAGTGGGGACCCGGGAGCGAGAATCCCAACGCGCGGCCGCTAGAGGGCGCGCCGGGGTCTCCTCGGGGCTCTGAGTTGGGCGCTGGGTGTCAATCAAGCCCAGGACTGGGGACGCGATGGGGTGGCAGGACCGGTCCTGCTCCCGGAGTGGGCGTGGGGGAGAGGAGCGAAGAAGAGGGGACTTCACATCCCAGGCTGGGGATGACCTAGGAAGGCAAGTCCAGCCTCGTCTGTGCAGCCTCTTGCCTCCATGTGGGGGAATCCAAGAGCGGACGGCGAGGAGAAAGGTTCATTTGCCCTTGGTCAAGTCGGCACTGTCTTGGGAAGGATGGCGGGTTTGGCAACCTGTCCTCAAACAGGCTGTCGACTCTGGCAGCCACCGGAGCAAGCCAGCTAAGGGGCACATGGGTGTTGCCTTCTGGGGGCAGAGGAGTGGGCTTTGCGCCCCGCCCTCTTCCGCATATACCCCAGGATGAGGGTAATGAGGTGGGGGAAGGGATTGACAGGTGCTGGCCGCAAAGGAGCCCGGGAGTTTGGCAGCTGGTAAGGGAAGCCTGGACTTAGCCACCTTGGCCTCGTCTTTCTCCTACAGATGTTGGGGGACTGAGCGAGATTTGGGCAGGACGCCCCACCTCTCCAGGCCTCAGTGTTCCCTTCTGTAAAATAGCGATTATGACCTTTTTCCTTCCGAGGTCTAGACTCACGGTGAAGTAGACTCTGCATGTCAAAATGGGTGAGGAACTTAAGGGGTCCAGGGTAGCCCTCCCTTTGGGCTCTTAGGGGAGCAGTAGGAGGAGGAACCCTGTTTCCTCTGCAGAGGGGAAATGGGTGTATTCCATAAATACCAGCCCCCCAGGAGCAGGCGTGGGCAGGCTTTGTGATAGTTTTGCTTGCAGGCTCCAGAAATCAGAAATGCATTCTTCTGCTTTCTTCAAGAAGTTCCTTCCCCACCCCCCTTTTTGCAATATTGGGACTCGAACCCAGGGCCACCTGTATGCTAGGCCAGTGCTCTCCTACGGAGCTTTCTCCCCAGCCCTTTTTATTTCAAGACAGGGGGTCTCACTAAGTTGCTCAGCCTGGCCTCGAACCTGTGACCCTCTTGCCTTCAGCCTCCTGAGCAGCGAGGGCAGCCTGCTTCTTCTGATTCCCTTCCAGGCAATATTACGTGGCTGCCCTGGCCCTACGCTTCTGTGCTGAGGCTGGAGAGGACGAGACCAACTCATAGGGAATATCCCTCCAGTTAATGGATGGGAAAGTGCTTTGTAAATGATCGTGCTCTGACAAAGTCAAGTTCATTCATCTAGTCCACAAGCCTCCATTGAGGGCGAAGAGCTGGGAGAGTCCTGCAGGGAGATGAGGCACAGCCACCAGTCCTTTCCTCCCCAGAGCTGGGCGTCTTGAGACAGGGGTGCTTGTGTTTGCAGCCCTGGGTGCCCGTGCTGGTCCTGGAGGGAGGGGGCGTTAGGAGAGGGAGACACAGGTTGGGGAGACCCATTCCCCTGAGACAGCTGAACCCTGATGCTACAGTGCAGTTGCTCAGGGGACCCCGGGGTCTGCAGAGGGACGGCAGCAGCCTAGGCTTCCTTGCTGGCCGGGAGCTCAGAGTGGGCCCGGGGAGGAGAGGTGATTTGAAGGTCAGAGGTGGGGCCAGGCTGATGGGCTCACCCAGGCTCTCCAGGTTCAGGGCAGGAGGTGGGTGGTGGGCTGGGCTCCCTGCAGAAAGTCTCAGGGGGCTGAGAAGCTCTCCTGGCCCCACCCCGTAGCTGTGTGACCTCAGGCAACTTACTTCACTGGCTGTGCCTCAATTTACTTATTTGTAAAATGGGCTAGAGCACTAACTTTTTTTTTTTTTTTTTTTTTTTTTTTGTGGTACTGGGAATTGAACTCAGGGGCGTTCTACCTCCAAGCTATACCCCCAGCCCTATTTTTTGGAAACCAGGTCTCACTAAGTTGCGGAGTGCCTCACTAGGTAGCTGAGGTTGGCCTCGAACCCGGATCCTCAGGTCTCAGCCTCCCGAATGCTGGGATTAGAAGCATGCGCCACCACACCCGGCTTAGAGCACCTACTTTATTTATTTATTTATTTATTTATTGCAGTACTGGGGATTGAACCCAATACCAGGGGCATTCTACCTCCAAGCTATACCCCCAGCCCTATTTTTTATTCTTTACTTTTGTGTGTGTGTGTGTGTGGTACTGGGGATTGAACTCAGGGGCATTCTACCTCCGAGCTATATCCCCAGCCCTGTTTTTTATTCTTTATTTTGAAACAGGGTCTCACTAAGTTGCGGAGTGCCTCACTAAGTAGCTGAGGCTGACCTTGAACCTGCGATCCTCCTGTCTCAGCCTCCCAAGTACTGGGGTTCACCACGCCTGGCAGTACCTACTTTATCCAGCTGTTGTGAGGATTAGATTAGCAGATATGTACAAAATGCTTAGAACAGTGAACTGTGTATATTAATGAATGTTAGCTATTCCCCCTTTTCTTCTTTCTCTTTTTCTTCCTTTCTTTCGTGCTGAGGATCAACTCCAGGGCTTCAAGCGTGCTAAGCAGGAGCTCTACCACTGAACTACTCCCAGCCATCACTATTTCAAAAGCACTGGGAAACTGGGCTTCTGATACACACCAGTAATCTCAGCAACTCAGGAGGAGGAGGCAAGAGGACTGCAAGTTCAAGGTCAGCCTGGGCAACTAGTAAGACCCTGTCTCAGAATTAAAAAAAAAATTAAAAGGGCTGGAGATAGCCGGGCGTGGTGGCGCACGCTTGTAATCCCAGCATTTGGGAGGCTGAGACCGGAGGATCCGGGTTCGCGGCCAGCCTCAGCTACCTAGTGAGGCACTCCACAACTTAGTGAGACTCGGTTTCAAAATAAAGAATAAAAAATAGGGCTGGGGGTATAGCTCGGAGGTAGAATGCCCCTGAGTTCAACCCCCAGTGCCGCAAAAAAAAAAAAAAAAAAAAGGGCTGGAGATGTAGCTCAATGGTAGAACACCCCTGGGTTCAACCCTCCAGTACTACACACACACACACACACACACACACACACACAACTGGGGAATCTTTGGGGGAGAGAGAGCTTAAGCTACTTGGGTACAGATATGATTGTGAACTACCCTGTGTTTGGGGAAACTATACAACTCTCATGTAAAGTCCATTCCAAAAAGTTGCTTGTCTTCCCGCAGGTCAGCCAGTCACCAAATTTTCCTCTGGATTTCCAATTTCTCCCGTGGTTCCCATCGCCTTCAGGATGAACCCCAACTCCTCCGTGAGGTGGCTGCTCCAGGCCACCCCCTCACTGGCAGGCAGCTTGCGTTTCAGCCACCTTCCAGGATAAAGCTGGTAGCGTTCACTTGTAATCCCAGTACTTGGGAGGCTGAGACAGGAGGATCACAGGTTTGGAGCCAGCCTCAGCTACTTAGTGAGGCCTCAACTACTTAGTGAGGCCTTCCACAACTTAGTGAGACCCTGTTTCAGAAATAAAGAATAAGCCAGGCATGGTGGTGCACGCTTGTAATCCCAGTACTTTGGAGGCTGAGACCGGAGAATCCGGGTTCTTGGCCAGCCTCAGCTACTTAGTGAGACCCTAAATAAAGAATAAAAATAAAGAATAAAATAAAGGATAAAGAATAAAGAATAAAAAATAGGTCTGGGGGTATAGCTCGGAGGTAGAATGTCTCTGAGTTCAATTCCCAGTACCGCAACAAAAAAAAAAAAAGAAAAAGAAAATAGGGCTGGGGGTGTAGCTCGGAGGTAGAATGCCCCTGGGTTCAATCTCCAGTACCACACACACACAAAAATAAAAACCCTTTCCAGGGTAGCACCTTCCACATTGACCAAAACGTTCTGACTACTTTTCCAATGAGAAGACTGTATTGGATTTATTTTCGCTGTGGGCCTGGAACCAGGTACTCGGCAAGCGCACAATGAATCTTTAAGCAAGGGATTGCGTTGACTTCAATTTTCTGTCAGTTTTAGATACCACAACCTGCTTCCTTCTAGAGCAGCTTTTGGTTTCTTCCTGCAGAGCTCAAGATCCACGACACAAATGGGATAGAGGGTGTGGATTCTGGGAAGCCCCGGGCGTCAGTGGTTTGCTGGAGATTATTAGGCCTGCTAATCTGAGCGCAAACATTCTGGAAAAGTAGAAGAGATACTCGGATCAGCACAGGACTCATTTCCAGGAAGCCACTTCCAGGCCAGGGCCCCAGCGGAGAGAGGTCAGACCCCACACGGGGCTAAAGCTCTGCCACTTGGGTCTTCCCTTATCTGCTGGGTGGCTGGGTAGAGGTTAGCCACCCTGATGGTTTTCCCGTCTGGGGGATTTAGGAGACTCCCTCCTTTTCCTAATCTCTCCATTTGCAGAACTTTCTATGAAGTCAGAATCCCATTTCCAGGCAAAGGTGCTTGGTCATAAAGATAATAAAGATAACCATTCGCTAGGGAGGGGAAGTACATGGTGATTTCAGCTGCCCTGGGGTTCACAGAGGCTGGGCACTTCCCCAAACCTCACGGACGCGGAGGACCCGGAGGGGAAGCAGCGGCTCGGCTTGCCGGCAGGAACAGTAATGCTTGCTGCCCAGCGGGTGCTAGGACGGCCATTGCTTGTGGCTGTGCCTGCAGCAAGAGCCAGACCGTGGCTTGGCTTGGCCTTGTTTCTTTTTTTTCCTTCCTTCCTTCCTTCCTTCCTTCTTTCCTCTTTCTTGTACTGGGGACTGAACCCAGGAGCATTCTACCTCTGAGTTATACCTCCAGCCCTTTTTTTTTTTTTTTTTTTTTTTGCTGTACTGGGGATTGAATTCAGGGGCATTCTACCTTCGAGCTACACCCCCAGCGCTATTTTTTATTCTTTATTTTGAAACCAGGTCTCACTAAGTTGTGGAGTGCCTCACTAGGTAGCTGAGGCTGGCTTCCAACCCGGATCCTCCAGTCTCAGCCTCCCAAATGCTGGGATTACAAACGTGTGCCACCACACCCGACTTCTTTATATTCTTATCTTGAAACAGGGTCTCACTAAGTTGCAGAGGGCCTCACTAAGTAGCTAAGGCTAGCCATGAACCTGCCATCCTCCTGTCTCAGCCTCCCAAGTACTGGGATTACAAGCATGTACCACCACGCCTGGATCCTCTAGCCCTTTTTTTTTTTTTTTTTTACTTTGAAACAGGATCTAGCTAAATTGCTGAGGCTGGCCTCCAACTTGTGATCCTCATATCCTAGCCTCCCAAGTTAGTACTGGGATTACAATTATGTGCCAGCAGGCCTGGCTGACCTGGTCACGTCTATCTTTCTTTCCTGTCTTTCTTTCTTTCTTTTCTTGGTACTGGGGATTGAACTCAGAGGCATTCTACCTTCGAGCTACACCCCCAGCCCAATTTTATTTCTTATTTGGAAACAGGGTCTCACTAGGTTGATGAGAGTCTCACTATTTGCTGAGGCTGTCCTCAAACCTGTGATTCATCTGTCCCAGCCTCCCAAGTACTGGGATTACAATTATGTGCCACCAGGCCTGGCTGAGCAGGGCCTTTCTGAATGCCAAACCCCAAACCTCCTTGTTTTCAAGGCTGTTGGGCCTCCTATGCCACCAGTAGGCAACCTGGGTGTGATTGCCTAGTGACCTGACATTGGTCATTTATGCTTCAACTATGCGCCCTTAGTCAGCTACGCCTGAGGATGGGGTGGGGGAGGGGGGTACCACCCCTCTTCTGGAACTTACAGTCTAGTGTTGAGGGGTGGGGGACAATGAGGGCCCCCTCTTCTCCTGCCCAGTTTGGAGAAGATGCTGGGGGCCTGCCTTGAATCTGCAGGCAGATGCTCAGCGTGGCTCTTCCGGGCCTGCCGTCACCTCTGCCCTCTCAGCTGCAGCCTCAACTTCTCTCTCTGACCCCCTGGGACTGCTGGCCGCCTTGCACTGTGCGGCTCTGACCAGGATGACCATCGCAGGCCCAGATAACCTTTCCCCTTGCCGAGGAAGAGGTGCAGGGGTCGCCTCCCGGGTTGACCCTGATCTCTCCTTTTCCGGCTTCTAACAATCCCAAGAGGCGGGCCCCAGGCGGCAGGGACAAAGGCCCGCAGCCGGGAAGCCTCCTTCCAGCTCGCTGGCTTTTGTTCCCGCGGGGAGGGGCGGCGGGGCGAAAGAAAAGGTCTGCGGCTCGGATGTCTGCGCTGCTCTGCTCTGCGGAGGGGTCTTTTCAAGTTTGACATTCCGGGGCCCCGCGGCCTCCGGCATTTCCCAGAAAACTATCAAGGAGGGGAGGGGAAAGAAAACACTCTACCCACCCACCGCTAGCCCACCCGCTTCTCACATTCCTGGTGCCCCCTGGGGATTGGGCTGGCCGGAGGGCCACGACTCTGCCTGGGGGCCTTTCCTCCACCCTTAGAGATCGCCTAAGAAGGGTCCTGGGGGGGTAGGGGGGTGCGCCGAGGGGATGGGGGCAGCTCTTCTTGCTGTCAAGCAAGAACCCACATCTGGTCCCCGTTCAGAGCTGGGGGCAGGACACGTGGGGAGTTAACGTCCAGCCAGCCCGTGATCTACCCTGACCCCAAACCAGCCGCCCCAGCCGGGTCCAGGGCCGGGGTGGGGGGAGTGTGTGCCCAGAGCCCCCGCCCGCCGAGGGTAGCGGGCTGTTCTGGGAAGCCGGGCTGCGGTGAGCCATCGGGGTTGCGATGCAAATGAGGCCTGGCTGCGTGCCGAGAGCCCGAGTGCCCAGGAACGAGAGGAGGCGCGCCTGCCTCCCGGGACTTCCTGGGCCCCGAGACACCAGGAGGGTGCGGACCAGGGGGCTGCACAAGCTCTCTGGGCTTGGGTAGGTGCTCCTACCACCTTGGCGTACTAGGGGCACCTGATCCGCACCTAGATCCGCCGAACTCGCGGAAGATCCGCGGCTCCTCTGATTTATTTATTTATTTATTTATTTATTTATTTATTTATTTATTATTTATTTATTTTTTTTTTTTTTTTTTTTTTTTTTTTTTTTTTTTTTTTTTTTTTTTTTTTTTTTTTTTTTTTTTTTTTTTTTTTTTTTTTTTTTGAGGTACTGGGGGTTGAACTCAGGGGCATTCTACCTCTGAGCTATACCCCCAGTCCTATTTTTTATTCTTTATTTTGAAACCGAGTTTCACTAAGTTGCGGAGTGCCTCACTAGGTAGCTGAGGCTGGCCGC
>PVLC010025803.1:0-23303 GCA_004027655.1 Graphiurus murinus | reverse complement strand
CTCCGAGCTATACCCCCAGCCCTATTTTTTATTCTTTATTTTGAAACCGAGTCTCACTAAGTTGCGGGGTGCCTCACTAGGTAGCTGAGGCTGGCCGCGAACTCGGATCCTCCGGTCTCAGCCTCCCGAATGCTGGGATTACAAGCGTGCACCACCACGCCCGGCCCCCCTCCCTGTTTTTGTATTTCATATAACTTGGCAGCTATGCCTAGAGGATTGATTAGATTTAGGTACCATTTTTGGGAAGGAAGACAATCGCTAAACTATATAAATGGTGATATATATAAGTAAAGCAAATAAGCCTGGTGCGTATGCACACATATAATTGGATAGCCATAGATGAGTAGTGCTTAAATCCTTTAACTCACTAGGGTTACAAAATGATGACTGCTTCATTCTGTCATTGCTACTTCACTTACTAAGGGAAAATTTCTACAAAGAGAGACTTCCCTCCATCTAATCTTTGGTTATCAGGCCCAGCACCTGTTTTTCAAAGTCACATCAACATTTCCATTCTCATTCCCATCTTAATGGACTATGCACTGAGGAAGAAAGGAAAAGCAAAGAGCTTTTGTTTCTTCCTTTTTCCAATGTTTGTTCTGAGGGGCTAGACTCTAAATGCAAAGGTTATAAAAAATAATGTAATAATCAATCTGATGTCTGGGCATCTTTTCATGATGATTTTAATTTGCATTTCCTTGATTACTATAAAGGGTGTTTTTTAGCCAGGCATGGTGGCACATGTTTGTAATCCCAGTATGTAGGAGGCTGAGACCGGAGGATCTGGGCTATCGGTCAGCCTCAGCTACTTAGTGAGGCCCTCTGCAACTTAGCGAGACTCTGTTTCAAAATAAAGAATAAAAATAGGACTGAGAGTGTAGCTCTGAGGTAGAAGGCCTTTGGGTTCAATCCCCAGTGCCACACACACACACACACACACACACACACACACACACACAAAAAAAGGTATTTTTCCATGTGTTTACTAGCCATGTAGATTCAACTGACTTCTGACTTTGGTACTCAAGAGCAGGAACATAGAGGTCCAGAAACATGAGAGAAGGAAGAAGGTAAGGTTACAGCCTGTACACATTTAACTTTGTGGCAGCCCAGAGTGAGTATTGTTAGAAGTGAGTGTGTCCCATGGGAGAAAATGTCAGAAACCCACTGGACTGGAGGGGACTAGGTGATGTTGAGAACTTGCCATAGCTGTCAGAGGAGGAGATGTGCACAAAGCAGTCCTGTGTTGTCTCAATAGTACACCAGAGATAGTTTGTACATGTGAGTTCTGTATAGTATTGAGTGAAGAATTAAAAAATAAGAGTTTTTGAAGAGGAAATGCTAGGAAAGCAATAATAACAATAAGCACAGCACCCAGATACCAATAACGTAGGGTGTCAAATGTTCACAAAATCGGGCAGACAGTGCACATGGAAGCAGTAGGCCTTGTGTACTATGAGTATGGAAAGGCAGGAACTTGGCTACCTGGAGGTGTCCCATCTGATCAGCTTTATCATCTGGCTCTCAATGAGTAAGAATGCATGCTTGATTTGCCCAGAGTTCCAAATCCTTAAGAAAAGTTGGAAATCTAGCTTTTATATAAAATCTCCCGATTTTACAAAGCAACTTCATTTTAAAATATTGGCCAACATTGAACTATCTCTACAGCCAAATACGGCATTCCTGGTCCTCCAGGTGGCCCTCTTTACGTCACACATTTGGTCCCTTCTTGGGGCCAACAAGGTGGCCCCTTAGATTGGGCCTGAGGACCTGCTTCCCATACCCCCAGTCCCACCCTGAGGCATGATCACATTAATTGGTTGAGAAAGCATTATTTCTATTTCTTGTGCCTTTAGTCACCATCATGGAGATTTTTCCGACATTGGGCATTCACCAATGCCAATTTTGATTCACTAGTTTTGTTTAGTTGCTTTTGTTTAGTTGCAATTCACCATTCACCAATTTTGTTTAGTTACTTTGGTTTAGGACTTTCCTCACATTTAGCAGAGGTGTCCAGAACACTGCATCTATGGGCTGGAACATAAGGTCTTGCATGCAGCTTTAAAAATACTACATCTTTAAGCAGTGCATACACATATATGATAATAAAATGGTGTAAAGCCTAGTTCATTCTAGGATGTAACAGAGTTATAATGCTATACTAATTATAAAGCCTTAGGAAAAAATATACTTCTGATATACCTAAAAGCATTGCATATGAGAAGAATAAAGACTCTAGGAATATGTATGCTACCAATTTTCAAATTTATGAAGGACCACAATTATAGCAGAGAGGATCAACTTATTCTATGTAACCCCTA
This sequence comes from Graphiurus murinus, assembly GCA_004027655.1. Lineage (NCBI taxonomy): Eukaryota > Metazoa > Chordata > Mammalia > Rodentia > Gliridae > Graphiurus > Graphiurus murinus. Next base: position 20,982 of record PVLC010025803.1, on the reverse strand, counting down.
GAGGTAGAATTTTGGCAAGAAGTAGCCGAGAAACAATTCAGAGCTTATTTTAAGAAAGAATTTCATAGCAGTATTTCTCAAACACAGGAACATACTACTTCAGGAAGCAGTGAGTTCCCTGTCATTGAAGACCCCTACTGTGGTATGGAGCAGGACTCTCACTCCATTAGATAATACACAAGTTTCCTTCCAAACCTGATGTTAACGCTCTGATGAAATTGAAATCCATAAACAAAGGAAAGAAAATCCCCCGTTAAATGTATATAAAGAAATCATAACTAAAAGAAAAACTCAGTTAGATCAAAGCCTTAAATCAAGAAAAAATGTCAAGGTAATGTACATTGTTAGAAAGTTCTAAGTAACACTCATTATTTCATGTAATATACTTCATAACAATATACAGCTTATCACTATCAGTAATTGAGTAGCTTTGAGAACTGGGGTTAACTGACTTGTCTAAGGTCCTAAAGCAGTCGGTATTTTCATCAGGAATTAGCAGTCAGAGCTTTGGCCATGTTGCTTTATTATGTATTTGAATTGCTACATACTCCAAATTGTGGCTATAAAAGGTTGACTTTATTAATCAAAATACTTTGCAAAAGCCAATATTGGGTGAGTAATAAAGCAAAAGGAAGGATAAGTGGAGCAAACATTTATTAAATATCCTCTCGATCCTGGCTCATATGCTGGGCCTTGTCACATACTATTCTCATAAAAGCCGCACCCTCATTTTAGATGGTGACTAGAGAATTTATTAGCTTGTTTAAGATTATACAACTTGAGATGGTCAGAGCTGAAATTTTTTCCTCTAGATTGTAAAACTAGCTCAGATTTCTTCAATTAAATTATGAAGAAGCCGGGCATGGTGGCGCACGCTTGTAATCCCAGTCCTTGGGAGGCTGAGACAGGAGGAACACAGGTTCTCGGCTACGTAGTGAGGGTCTCTACAACTTAGTGAGACCCTGTTTCAAAATAAGGAATAAAGAATAGGGCTGGAGATGTGGCTCAGAGGTAGAATTCCCCTAGGTTCAATCTCCAATACAGAAAAAAAGAAAGAAATTATGAAGAAAAGCCAAGCGATAACTTCTGGCTTATACATAACACAAAGATGGCTTTATTCGAACCATAATGAATTGGTTATTATGAGTAGTAATAAAACTAACAATATTTAAGTCATAGTCCATTATGCTTTTATTTTTGGAAATAAGCATGATTTATGTTTTAAACATGAGATTAGAAATTAATTCTGATGTTTACCAGGTGCAGCTTGCTCCCTCACAAAAGCTTTCCTTTTTTTGGTCATGAAACTATTGTGATTTCCTTTAAACTATCGTAGTACATCATTTCCTGTGTACCTGCAAGAGATTCTGACAATTTTTAAAAGATGCTTTAATTCCTTTTTATTTAAATAAATCTATATTGTTAATGTCTTGTAGACAAATGCCAAAACCAAGTAATAAGATGGAAGAAAACAGAATCATTTTAAAAATTGAGGATGTGACAAATATTCTTTTTTTCAATTTCAAAAACTTTGTCAAGCTAGTGCTCTGCAGTGGATAACACCTGCTGTTTATCCTGGGCTTACTGTGTGCCAAGTATTGTACAAGATGATTCAGGATATGAGGAATATTACCTATACTTCACAGGTCAACAGCAAAAGCCAGCCCTCTGGTATTAAAGTATGCATCACTGAGAGTTCTCATTATTTCGCATCTCTTAAGTCTTTTGGAGTTTAAATGGTTTTGATTTTTTTTTATCAGACATCCTTATGCAGAAACTATGCATTTAGCTCAGTTTGTCTTTAAATCAAAAGTCCTAGAGATGGAAGTGAAAAGGAAAACTGACAGAATGTGCCAACACTAGAGATTCCCAGGAAGTTGAATTCACAACTGAACTTGCAACACAACACTCACTTATTAATTTGGTTGGCTGTCATGTCGTCTCTTTTACTTTTCTTCTTAGCAATTGCCTCCTCAGCCTACTGCTTTGGCTTCTAAGCAGCATCTAAAAACACTGCTTAGCCATCCTTTATTTTCATTTTATTGCAAATATGTTTCATGTACCTCTTTGTCTAATTCTACTCTGTAAGGATAGCATTTTTTAATTTTTTTTAAAATTTTTTAGTGTCTGCTCCAGGACCTAGGCATTTTAATTCATTGAGCAGCTAAATGGATGCATGTCTAGATGAGGGTATTACAGCATGACTTCAAGGCTTCCAACATCCTCAAGTCACAGCCTTTTCCTTTGCACAGTGTAGCTGGAAAAAGTTAAATGTGACAACAGAGCAGATGAGACCTCAATTTGTAATGCTGGCTCGTATCTTACTGGTATTTTCTCCAATAAATGAACCTATTTTGATTCCACAGCTTTGTGGTGTCCTTAATAGCCTTTCAATACCTTTGTTTTAATGGCTCAAAGGAAGTTGTTACAATGTTTGCAATAAATGCAAATTATGGATCCATAATCCTGAGTGTCTCATAAAGAACCTCACTAAACAGTTATTGTACCTATACAATAGCATCTCTTATGAAATCCCAATGAATCCTCTTTAAACAAAACCATTGTTGCCCAAGTCTGCAGTTTGAAATTTTATGAGAAACTCAACTGGCTTTTACACTCCCTCTCATCTCAATATTCTGCATAACGGACGGAAAAAAAAAAAATACAGAAAACAAAGCTGGTAAACATTGGCATTTTTGAGGCAAATAATGATTATTTCTCCAGATAGTAAAGACTTCTGTGTTAATTTATTCTGTGCACCAGGTACTTGTGGAAGAAAATTACAGCCTCATAGAATCAAAAGAAACCACAGAGATTATTTTAAATAACACTTTGCTGCCATTTTATATTTCCAAGTTCACAAAATCCTTTCACATTTGTATTATTTCATGTCATCCTCATAATAGTCCTGTGATACTGGCTTCTTCTATTATTTTCATGTTATGGGTAAGTAAACAGATTCAGAGAATACCTGGCTTGTGGAATGTTATCCCTCCCTTCTCAATAGTTCAGGTCAGAAGCCTGCAAGTCTTAAATTCACTCTTTTACAGCTATTTGAAATCAGATCAATTATTCTTTGCTAAATTGCTTTAGTATTTGTCTCCATTTTTTTTCTCTTCACATTGTGACTGCATTAGACTTTGCTCACACAAAATCCAGTACATAGTAGGCATGGTATGAACATCTGTTGCATGAGTGAGTAAATGAGAGAGAAGGAGAGTCCTCTGAGGATGGGAAGTTTGCATCAAACTATATTCACTACATCTCCTGAGATTTGAAGATGTCAAACAATCCTCTATATACACACATGAATGCTGTTCTTGATGTACACATTTGAGATAAGTTATTCTTCTGATCAGTATCCCCAAGTGCACAGAAAAAATACCAAAACTCCATTTGATTTATGTAAGGGACTTTTCAAGATTTGCCTTTAATGACTTGTTTAGTGCCATCTCCTGCCACTTCCTTGTCCTTTATGATAATTCCATATTGCTGCAGGAACCACTCCAGCCCTGAGGTACACCCTATTCACATGCCTCTACCTATGCTGTTTTCATGGAGTGGAAATTAAATAAAAAACAAAGTCACTTCTTTGAAGACTTCTGTAACTCTACAAAGCAAACCTAGATGATCCTTCCCTTGAGAGATCATTAATTTTGAACATATTATCTTACTGCATTATATGAGTTTCTTAGATGACTACTTTGCTTTAGAATTAAAATTCTTTACTTTTTAAATTGTTTTGTTACTGCCAGCATATGCTTAATTTAGCATGAAGGTGCAACTAATTCTAAAAGATTAGTTGGAAAACAACAAATAAATAAGGTCAAGCATTAGATCCTTGTCATTCAGTATTTTCTTCAGGAAATCACTATTCTACCATTTCATATCAGCTCTCCAAAGACCACATGATTGGGTGTTGATCCTATGGGTCGAGTGGGCAGGCACTGGCTCAGGGTTGGCCAATCAAAACATATTCCTTTCTCTTCCTAGATTCAGGAATAAGTTCCAAGATGGACAGCTGGCCCAAGTAGGACCAGTCAGAATCTTCACATAGATTTTAGTCAAGTTCATTAGAGACAAACTCTGTCTTTGTATTAGTCGGTGTTCCTCAGAGAAGTAAAACCACTAGGATGGATGGATGCATGGATGAATGGATAGATGGATGGATAAATATGTCTGGATAGGAAGACAAATAGGTAGGTATATAGATAAATAGATGAGAGGGGATTTATTAGGATTTGTCTCACATGCTTACGGAAGCTAAGAAGTCCCATGATCTGTCATTTACAAGCTAAAGAACCAGGGAAGCCATTAGAGTAACTCGAAGTCTGAAGGCCTGAGATCTGAGAGTGTGAAACAGACTATTGTAATTCCTGGAGCTCAAAGGCTGGACAACCTGAAGTTCTGATGTGCACGGGCAGAATAAGATGGATGCCCAGCATCAAAAGAGAGAAGGGGAGATCTCATTCACCTTTCCTCTGCCTTTTTCTTCCACCCAGGCCTTCAGTTTATTGGATTGTGCTCACCCCCTCCACAATGGGTGAGAGCATATCTTCCTTACTCAGTCCACTAATTCAGATTCCAGTGTCTTCCAGAAACACCATCAACAAACACACCCCAAAATAATAATTTACCAGCTGAGTTTCCCTTCATCAGTCAAGTTGACACCTTCTGGGATTTCTAGCCATCAAGACAGATGAATTTGGAGCTTCCATTCTGCCCATTTTGTGGGGAGAGTAAGCCAGGGCTGAAGAAAGGAAAGCTGAGACATGGAGAGCCTGATACAGTTGCCCTCTTGGGCCAGCTTGTTCTTGAAACTCTTTCCAGAAATCTTTGAGATTTCAAGTACATGAGCCAACAAAGTTCTTTTTTTCTTGTTTCAAGCTACTTTAGGTTGGATATCACTTACTTGCAGCAGAAGAAGCCTTGAGTGTTTCAGATAAAAATTAATTAAGGAAAGGGAGAAAATTAAACCAGGTCATTCAACCCTATAGGAAGTATCCTTTCTGCCCCATACCACTATCCCTCTACTTTAAGACATTAAGATAAAAATATTTACAACCCAAAGTGCTCCCAACAATTACTTTTCTAAAACAAAATATGAGCTGGCTGAACATTTCACCAAATAAAGAAATACAGATAAAAGAACAATAATTTAAAATGGCAAATGCTAATAGGTTCTTAATTATAAAAACATCATAGCATACTTCATAATAAGATGCATCAAATAAGACATAATTAATAAGAGTGCAGACTTTAATTGTTTAAATTTTAAGCAAAAATGATGATGCTAAGCAAAAATGAAGACATTTAGTTATTGCAACACAAGTGAGCAAGAGAAGAAAAGAAACCCACAAGCCTTTTCTGTTCTCTATGGTGACTTTCCATCTCAGCATTCTGCTTCTCCTGCAGACTCACTGTCAATCACTATCAAAGAGTGAATAGGAATTTATGTCTATCATTAAGTGCGGTCCAATAGGTAGTTTTATAAGATTTATGTACATGCATTAAGTAGCTCTGTCCTTTGCCATGTACCTACACTAAACCTTGTGGTTCTTCCTCATCATTTCATGCCAAATGAAAAGTGGTAATATTACCAGATTTGCAGTTAATTATCATGAAATATGACTCCTAATGATTTAACATCTCTGTTAAGAAGCCATGGCAACATGGCATACAACACTGGAAAATATCATTAAAACTGACATTTACATTTTGTTCACAATAAAAAAAGTTAAGTTAACTGACAAAGCATATCTATATAATATTTATTGAGAAAATAGCTCTCTCACTCACATTCTCTGTTTCTCTCCGAGTTTAGCGTAATAAAGTTTCATTTATAGAATCTAACTTTTCATACTCTTCTTAATGACATTGAAAGTGAGTTACATTTTCTTCCCTTTAAATAGAATTTATTGGAAAATAACCCTGCCGTGCCAAAGGAGCTCTATACTGATAAAAGGGCACTACTTCACACTTCGTCTTTTTTTTTTTTTTTTTTTTTTCTGATGAGCAAACATAGGGTCTGTTCTAGAGCCTTAGAATACATACAAAGCAAAGACCCTGTCTTCAGGAAAGTTACATTCTCCTGGATGTGGGAGGTGAGCAGGAAGTAAACAAAGGAAATAGACAGATTAGGTTTTATACACAGATGGATATGAGGGCTAGGAAGATATGAAAGAGGGAGAGTAGGCTGAAGAGAGAAGTAGAGTACTACTGTTTTTTCATAGTGTCATGAAGTAAGGTTGCAATTTAGTAAATAGCGTGCTTTATGCTGGCCAAGTATATTAATTTCACCAGATTGAAACCAATGTAAGTAGATAGCAGATTGAGCAAAAGTTTTTTAGATCTGAACCCTGATAGCTCATGAAATCTGCAGTATTTTGCATCTTTCAGAAGCTAGTGCTGGCACTACATTTTTTTTTTATAGAGAACCAGAAATAATTTTGAGGGTAAGTGTAGCTTAGAGATATGTATTAGAGAAGAGAGAAGTACAATGACTACTCTCCAAAGCACTTTCTATTTAGAAAAAGAGAGAAGTTAAATGAAACATTCCTAGTCAGGATTTTCATAGTTCCATGGCATTGTCCTATACTATGTTTGCTCATCAGAAAAAAAAAAAAAAAGAAGAAGACGAAGTGTGAAGTAGTACCCTTTTATCAGTATAGAGCTCTTCAATGTGCAATTAGAAGTTGTTGGGGGAGGGGTTTGCAAGACTTCACAGAAGTCATATATCAGCTTTCATTAGTAGAATATTATTCTTTCAAAGATATTTGTAAAAGGTCAATTAATATGACATATCACCTTTTCTTTGAAATAACTAATTTTACTAGTTATTTAAAAACTTCTACTAAATATCAATTATGTCTTCCAAAGAGAAAGATGAAAAATTGGGAAGATGGGCAGATCAGGTCACTAAGTAAAAACTAAGAAGTAACTGCAAACCAAATTGCTGGATTCATTCTGCTCTTGATTCCTCAATTACCTGTTGAGTTTTATTTTCCTTGACCTTTTGACTAATTTATGTTGTGTATAAAAAGAGTTACAGTGTGCACATATTTCAAAATATTGCATAGAAAAAGTACAGCTGATAAGAATAGTGAGAGAAAGATATATAAGGGAAGAAGTAATGGAAGACAGAAACTTGCAAAAAAAAGGCAAAGGAACTTCTGATTCTAATTTACAAGTTTCTTATTCGACCATTAATAGTCTTCCTGTGGACTGAATGATTGTTTTATCTTGGCTTTAGGAAACGTGTTGATGCCCCTTCTTGTAGTACATTCGTCACCTAAAAGGAAATGTAATTGGTATCAGCAGGAATGCTTTGGGTTGCAAGTAGCATCCCAACTCAGAGAGTTTAAATATTTAGTTTGTTTTCTCAAAAAGCAAGAAATCCTGAGATGAGGTAGTTTCAATATTTTTCTTACCACCTGTCAGCCCATTCAACCAGTTAGGTTTGCCTCTAGTAACCATCCCATCAAGGTTGCAAGGTAGTTGCCATCATTTCTGGCATCTCAAGACAGCACCAAATCAAATAGTAGAAAAGAAATTGTTTCTTCCTATTTGATTCAGTATTGAAAGCAGGAAATCTTTTCCACAAGTTTTGCAGCATGCCTCTCTGGTGTTTTTATTGTGAAGAACTTGAAGAATCGTGGGATGTACTCCCTGAGATGGAATTTCTTTAGTCAGAGAAACAGAACATTCTAAAATAGAGTCTAGAAATCATCCCAACAGGGTAGATAGGCTAACCTAGGGCTGCTGTAACCTGAACAGACAGCCTACAGGCGACTGGAGCAGCCTTCAGCTGTAACTGCAAATTGACCAATCAGCTATGGACTTGTGGACTTTGACATCTATCTGCAACAATCATTGTAGGCTCTTCTTTATTAAACCTAGACCCTCTGTCCTCTTCTTCAGAACACACTTTCAGTTTTGCTACTGAATCTATGCCTTAAAAATTCCAATTCTTACTATCCCAAATACAGCTCTTTGTACTTTACAGCCTCAATCTTGACTTTTGATTGACAAACTGGACCAAATGCCTACCCTTATCCAATTAACCCAAAAGTGAGTTTTCTTGGACTGGAGATTTGGTGTTTTAAGCTTGAGAAATGTGGGTGATGGGTAGATGATAGTTCTGGGCAGGAAGAAAGGTTGAATATCATTAGAAGGGTGTCTATAATAGACCAGTGTTTCTCCAACTTAGATGTTTAGAATTGCTTGTGATCTTGCTAAAATGCAGATTCTGACTCTGGAGGCCTAGGCTGGGGCTGAATCTTACATTACTAACAAGTTCTTCAGTGATTCTGAAGCTGGTGTGAAAAGCATGCTAGTATGATGGACTCTGACTTGGGTTAGCTTTGTAGCTGTGTCATTTGGTGTATGTTACTTAAGTTTCTAAGCTCCAGAGGAAGGAAGGAAGGAAGAAGGAAGGAAGGAAGGAAGGAAGGAAGGAAGGAAGGAAGGAAGGAAGGAAGGAAGGAAGGGAGGAAGGGAGGGAGGGAATGGGAGGAGGAAGAAAGTGAGGAAGGAAAAAGGGTATGGGGGTGGGGGGTTAGACCAAATAATGAGAATATTTGAAGCAGTGGGATTTCTGTTCACTTTTCTAATTTGTCATGATCATTCTGTAGTAACATATTAGAGAACTGGACAGCAATAAAGAGTATGGTTTTTAATAAGGACATTTGAGAGGGAAAAATATTGCATATTAACAAAATCCTGGGAGCCACACCGCAGCAAGTGTGTGTGTGTGTGTGTGTGTGTGTGTGTGTGTGTGTGTGTGTGTGAGAGAGAGAGAGAGAGAGAGAGAGAGAGAGAGAGAGAGAGAGAGAATGAATAAATGCCTTAGGGTCCCAGAGATAGCAGTTATATTGAAATACTGTAGTAATGTTATAATTATAAAACTTAGCTAAAACTTAGTTTGCCTTTATAATGCCTAACAATGTAAATGTTATGTTCTGGGCTGTAGAGTTCTGAGGGATATATTTTTTGTCCCTACCTTGCATCCAGAAGAATACTGACAGATATAATGGTATATCAGAAGGAAAGGGTAAAGGAAGAGAAATTCTCATTCTGAAAATAATACTTAAAGTTAATCCAACGCTAGAAGAAGATCTATCCTTACTTGAGGGGGTATAACTGTCTATTTGCCATCGAGAAAGGTAAGATAGAAAAAGTGAGCAGGTTCAAAAGCAAAATGAGGGTATATATAAAAACCTTGGCAGGAGTCATGAGGCTGAATCCCTCCCAGTCCTGCTTTTTACTAGCCCTGTGTCTTCGGGTACTTTGCTGAACTTCTCCAAACCTCAAGTTTCTTGTCTGTAAAATTAAGAAACACTTTCCTTTCAAAGAGCAATAAATGCTACGGATAAGTAGGAAAGTCATCTGGCCCAGGATAAGTGCTTAATTATTACAATAATTCATAATGGTGGTTTAAGTTAAGAGAAGATTCATGTGTTGCATACAACGAGTGTTCTCCAAGAGCTCCTAAAATAGCACTGGTGGCCAATGGACACCTGACAATCAAGGTTTCATACTGAGGTCCATTATTCCACTATGCCACCTACTGTCTCATCACCAGCAGGATAATATTGGTAGCCTGAATATGCATTATTAGTTCTCCAGGAGGTATGGTGTTCCATAAACACCCACCAACTCTTCTGTGTTGGCCTTCAGTAGCAGACTTTTAGCAGTAGGACATTTATAGTAAGTTGTTTCTTTCGTCTTCATTAAGCACAAAATTCATCTTGTTGAATAATGATTACTCCAAAATATTTTGACTTTCAGACCCCTCTCCTTGGATCTTGTTTTAGATGTGAACATTGCATTCCATAAATTTCTGATTGCCTATGGTTCCCTGCATTCTCCTCACATTCCAGCTATATTACATTTTGTGCAGTTATGTTTTTATTTGGTGCATTATAAATTTTACATCATATTGGGGTATAGAGTGTCAGACAGATGCATGCACATAGTTCTTGGTGCCCTCCCACACATGTCTTTGATATTGGAATTGGTAGCTTTGTATACATTCATAGCATTATTTCTACTATTACACTCTTTATGATTTCATCTCCTGTCCCTGATTCCCCTCAGTCACTCCCCTGGAGTCTCTGCTCATCAGAATATCTCTCCAGTTTCCACATATAAGAGAAAAAAGATGGTAATGTCCATGGTGAAATTGAGTTATTTCCTTCAAGGATAATATAGGGAGTTTAAATCTCTTACCTAAAACCTGCAATAAGCAATTGGTGGAAATTTCCTTGAAGGCAGGAGCTATAAAAGACTGTAAAATATATTTTTCTCTATATTGTTAATGGCTGACACTAGGCCTTCTACAGGGTACAGAGAACTTCTAAGAAGTCCTGAGAGACACACATGAATGAAAAGGTCATAGCATTTTGAACCCTCACTGCTGGCTTCTTTACAATTATCCAGATGCCCTTTGGAGAAACATCTCAGACGACACCTGGGATTCACACAAACTGGGACGGCCTGGCCTGGCAACTTCCTGCAGACACCATGATTCCCTGAAGAGGGAAGTTAGAGCTATAACCTGATTTCCAAGAATAGAAATTTTAGGGCCAATATGCAATTTGTTGTCCAATTTTCACACATCAATTAATAATGCAAAGCCGGTTCTTAAGGATACAACACAGCAAGGTTTTGGTTTTTTTTTCAAGTTTAACTTGAACAAACTAGTAAGACACTAGTTAAAAAAGTAAAATCCAAGTTCATATAGCAATCAAAATCATAATAATATTTTTGCTAGGAATTACTTGTTAGAATTTCCAGAGAATATTCTTATATGGGGTAGTTTAAGATTAGTTTTTTCTTACAATAATAATTAATAATGTTGATGTTATTAATAAAGATGATCACAATGATAATTAATAATGTTTTTGAGTGCTTGCTGTGTGTCAAGTAATATGTCAAGAGGCATCATCTCACTTAATATTGCTTAATCTAGCAACAAAAAAAGAACAAATTCTAGGCTAAGGATCAACACTAAGCTCATAAATTTTTATTCTCATATATAAATCTAGGACTCAATATGTAAATTTTTATTCCCATATATAAATCTAGGACTCAGTATCCTGAGCTTGTCTTTTTCAGCTATTATTAATTAAATAATTTAATTTGGAGAATATTTGGTTATAATAATCTTTTTCAGAAGAAAATGAGGTGATTGAAGCTAGGGATTAATTATGTCTTCTTTGCTAATCATTTTATCTTAGCACATAGGAGAGTACCTAACACATAGTAGATGCCCAGTACTTATGTACTGAATGAATGAATCCTATTTATTCCTGTTAGGGTCATAACTTTAGAGACATGTAGAGAAGAGTTAGAATAGCCATGTCCTTCATACCCGAGGACGTGTATTATCTGTTCCACTGGTTACATACAACCAATATTAAGCTTGAGTGATTAGAGAAACAAAAGAGAGGTGAATAATAGTCTCCAACAATAATATTGTTTCTAGATTAGAGACTAGGAGAAAACTTACAACCAGTTCAGCAGAAGAACAGGGTTTGACATGTTACAAGACCAGTGAGATATGTATGCTGATAATGAAGAATAATGTAGCCCTGGGGCAGATGGACATTGAGCTACTATAGTCTAATTATAATGGGTTCAAAGCACAGCTCAGTCAGGAGAGACTCTTTCATCAAAGAAATTGAGTACTTACTTGCAACTGCACTCTGACACTATTGAAAACACATCCTTGGTGGCTTATTCTCATCTTACAAATATAATAGCAACTCTCTCACTTGACCTGTCCATGTTAGCTCCTCAGTAACAAGCACCTTCCCCCATATCTCCTTATTCTTGCTCATCATGAAGCAAGGCTATTTCATTAAGCCTGTAGAACTGTCTTAGCTCCAGTTATCTTTTTTTTTTTTGGATTGTAGATTGAACCCAGGGGCATTCTACCTCTGAGCTAGACCCTTAGCCCTATTTTACTTTGAAACAGGCTCTTCCTAAGTTGCAGAGGGCTGGCTGTGAACCTGCCATCCTGTCTCAGCTTCCCAAGTTCTAGGATTACAAGTGTGTTCCACCACACCTTGTCTGTAGTCGTTTTATAATAATAAAATTCCAAATCTAGTGCTTCTGTGTTAACCAATCACTCTGATAAGCATATGGCATATTTTATCTTTGATCCTCACAACCTGGCCAGGTAGGTATTAATATGATCACTTCAAAGATAAGAAAACCAAAGCTCAGAGTAATCAAATATATTCTCCACAGTCATAGCTATTAGGTGGAGAAGGCAGGATTGGAGATACTTTTGGCGGACTTTAAGATCTGAACTCTCCCATCATTCACTGTATATCTTGTCCTTAAAAACAGATACAATTGCCAGAGCCATTAATTGTGCCCAGAGACTCAGGGTTCCAGAGGAGAATTCAATCTCTCTAACTGCCCATGTTATCCCTTCCACCTTCAGGCCTTCAAGAGGAACCGCCTGATCCTCACCCCTAGGTCTTTTATGCCTAGTCAGCCGCTTTCTCAAATAGCCCAAATCTCACCTTCTGGGAAAGATAACCGCCCTCACTGTGACCTGGAAATGAACAATTCCCGCTTGCTTTTCAACTGGCACAATGTCTTCAGAGGTTATTTGTTCACTCTATGCCTTCAGGACTGTGAGTGCTCATTATTCACTTGGAAAACGTAAATGATAAGTGTTTACAGTGCTGAAGAGAGACAAAAGCTCAGCCTGTTAACAGTGATCTTGGTGTCAGACATGTTTCTGTCTATGCGAAATTCTTCACAAACTGATTATCATAAATACAAAGAAGAAAGTTCTGAAAAACAGCTTCCTTATAGTGGACTCATGACAGAGTTACATTGACCCTATAAATTAAAACAATTTTCTTCTATGTGTGTTTTTTGAATGACTTCCAAGGAAACAGACTCTTACAACGCATGATTACAACTATGATTTGAGTATATAAAAATAATATTTTGTTTGATATACAACAGGAGGTGGATGGGAAAAACGTTTGGGAAATCTTCCAATATTTTTGTGAAAAAAATATTTAAAGAAATACAAAGAATCATGAAATGCTAATATATCAGAACAGCACTACAGCCTCAAAATAGAAGTTTATTTTAAACTCAGTTTTACATATCCATACATAATTTTCAGATTTCCTTTTTAGCACATAATTATTTTCTAATTAACTAATTAGACATTTTAGCAGCCTTCAAAAATACAAAGGTTAAATACATAAGATTTTAATAGTTACTGCTACTGAAAAAATAGCATTAATAAGAGTGGAGTTCTCAAATATGTTTTTCATTTTTGCTTAAGAATATAATTTTGTGTTAGGCAGTGCTTCATTCTAAAAGTTAGGGGTGGGTGGAATGGGAACAGATTCCAGGTCTTTACTGTGAAATCTGAAATTTTATAGATGAAAGTGTAGTCTTTCCACTTAACTGTGTCTCTGTAATGACAAGCCTGTTTATTAACCATACCTAGTAAGGCAGGATGGGCTCATCCATGCTGAGCTACAGGTAAACGGGAAGAGAAGGCAGGGAGCGCATCTTGTACAGCAAGTTAGGGCTCTCCTTTCACATTCAGTTATCACAGTAATCATTCTTTCAACAAATATTTATTGGACCCATATTACAAGTCAGGAAAGGACCTAAGTACAGCATCCAAAAAAATATTTGTTGAGCTCCAGCTACATGTCAGTGCCATTTTAAAAACAGGCAAATAGGAAAACATGAATTTTAATCTCCTACAGGTGTTTTTGAGGGGGAGAGGGTCTGCTATGGTCTGAATGTTTATGTTCCCCCAAAGTTATATGTGGGAACCTAATCACCAAAGTGATAGCAATAGGAGGTGGGACCTGTGTGAGGTGATTAGCTCATGAGGGTGGAGACCCCATAAACAGGATTCAGGACCTTATTAACCAATTAAGTCCCACATTTTCAATTCCTAGAACATAATAAACATTTAAATATTACGATAAATTATATATGTTGCTCAATTTAAGTTTTTACAGGTGTTTCAGTCAGCATTCTCACCACTATAATCCAAATTATCTGACCACCACAATTTAGGGAAAGGAAGATTTATTCATTAATAGTTCTGGAGATTTCAGGGGTTTCGGTTCTGTTAAGCCTGGTGAAGTCTGCACTGCTCCAGGCATGGCAACTGGAAGCAGACAGATCAGGAGCAGAGGAGCTCTGCTCTCACATCACAGAGGCCAGAAGCGGAGGGGGAGAGCACAAGAGGAGGGAGGATGGACCCCTCCTCTCCTCTCCTCTCCTCTGCTCTCTTCCCCTCCCCTCCCCTCCCCTTCTCTCTCCTATGAGAGAGAGAGAGAGAGAGAGAGAGAGAGAGAGAGAGAGAGAAAGAGAGAGAGAGAATGAGTTCCCAAGGCCACACTCTTAGGGTCTCCACCTTGGCAACCAAGCCCACCTCCAACATGGCTGCCTTGTCTACCCTGAGCCGTCTGGATATATTCAAAATGCAAAGCATAACACTAGATGTTCCATAGCTGAGATGATGGGTTAAGAGGCCCCAAAGAGCTCCTCTGCCTCTTCTACCATGTGAGAACACAAAACAAGATGCCTTCCAGGAACTAGGTAGTGGGCCCTTCACCCAAGTCTGCTAGTGACTATCTCTTACTCCAGAACTGTGGGAAATAAGTTTCTGTTGTTTCTAAACCACCCAGTTTATGGTACACAGTTAAAATAGGAAAATGCACTAAGACAAGGATTAATAATTTGGGGTCTAAATTTCATGGGACCTGAAGCTTTGACTTCAGAAGTCCTATTTGTCAAATAGAAGACCCAATTATGAACACCAATATGTGCAAGTGTGAGACCCTAAATGTGAAGCTTTGTTAACTTTCAGGAAAATCTGCCTCTGGGGCTCTATGTGCTTTTGATCTAGTTCATACTCTACTATGGTGTCTCTCAAATGCTGGGTCACTAACCACTGGAAATTTACTCCTTTTGAGACTTCAAAGCATTTAAGTTTTCCAGAATCTTTTAATAAATGCAAATTCTCCTAAATGAGATCACAGCTCAAAGGTGTTATTATCTCACAGGGGGCCTAATAGGTGGCAAATAAATATTGAATTAATTAATTGATTAAAGAA
Source organism: Graphiurus murinus (assembly GCA_004027655.1). NCBI lineage: Eukaryota > Metazoa > Chordata > Mammalia > Rodentia > Gliridae > Graphiurus > Graphiurus murinus. Next base: position 5,860 of record PVLC010025803.1, on the reverse strand, counting down.
GTAAATGGAAACTTTGTTAGCAAGGAAAAGTGTAGAAAAACGTAGGGTGAGGGAGTTTCAGAGAGACTAACTGAAAGCAAGAAGTACTGAGAAGGCAGATGCTTCCCAAGTTTGCATAGTCTTCCTCACAAGTCCCCCAGAGGTCTACATGCCCAAGAAAACAAAATGGAATTGAGGTCCTCAGTAATTATAATTATGTCTGCTTCAGAAAATCCTAAAGGAGAGGAGGGTGGCCCCAGAGTATATGAACAAATCTCTAGTGGGGACAATTTGCAAAAGAGATAATAATCTTTTCACTCATTACCTGCTCTTGACCATAACTTTACTCCGACGAATTCCCTTGATGGCCAAGCAGTATTTATCAATAGTCATTTCACCTTAGAGTATATTCTAAGTTTCTGATTTTCAGACATAAATCCTATGCTTCTTAATCACAGAGCATCCATAGGGAGATAGATAGATCAGCAAAGAGATAGGAGTGGGTGTTGGCAGCTAAGGAATGGGTGGAGAGAAGTTTAGGAGAGGATGACAGGAGTCAGATGCTAAGGGAAAGCCTTGCTCAAGTAAGGGAAGAGAAACTAGTCTGAGTCACCTCGACCTAGCTGGCCTGGCCACGCACAGATTATCTGTGAGGAGGGGTCACGGAAGGTTATGACACTGAACATCTATTAACTAACTGAGATTGTGTGTAACCTGTGGGGAATTGTGAAAACTCTAATTTATAATCCGACAAGATAATTTAAAGATACATAATAGGTTCCCATCTAAATCAGACATTCAGTCCAGAGGATTCAGAAGAGGTTTATAGAAATCCTGTGCCTCTGGAATTAGAAACAAGCTAATTTAGGTGACATTCTTCTTCTGAAGATATACCAAACAGAAAGAAAACAATTGATTTTAGTATGGTCTGATGCTTCTTATTCCCCAAATCTCTTTTTCTTTTTCTTTTTTTTTCTTGAGAAGTTCATGGGTGTTATCTCATTCCAGTTGTTATCTTGACCATGATGGAGAGGAACATGGTCACTCACTCATTTATTGTTCATTGTTTTTTTTTCATTCATTCATTTATTTATTACTGATCTCTATATTCATGCAAAGAAACACAGTTCAAAGTCAGGAAAGATAGAAGAAAAGAAGAAAGGAAAGAAAGAAATTACAGTTTATTTAGAAATAAAATTTTAATCTAGAGAAATTCCAACTTTAAGTAATGTTTCTTAAAAGACAGTATCAAGATAAGTCTCAACAGTCATCTTACATTTCATTTCCTCTTCCCTCTGCTATATTTATTCCCCCCACCTGCTGTGTTTTTTTTTTTTTTTGTGTGTGTGTGTGTGTGTGTGTGTGTGTGTGTGTGTGTGTGTGTGTGGTGTCTCCAAATCTACAGGAAGAAAGCAGAGAAATCTGTTGACAGGGCTGCAAGGATACTAGCATCTACCCAGGGGGTGTGAGTGAGGGTAAGACATTTTTAAGTGAGTGTCTGACACCATATCATATTCATTCCATATACTGGAAAAAAGGGTTTGAATCATATTTTGTGCCAGGTTCCATGCTGAGTTAAGGACACAAATATACAGACAAGGCATTGTCCCTGCCCTCCAGAAGTCAAACAATCAAAAATTGGTGTACAACTGGGGAAGGATTCTGCAACAACATTATTAGGAATTAGAGTAGGCATGCAGAGGGGAGAGGGATGGGAGGAGGGAGAGAGGCAGGACTCTGAAGGATGCAGAGATTTCCTCTGCAGCCTCTGCATGCTTGCGTCCCACCCACTCGTGCATGTGGCTTGTCCCCTCGCTGTTTCTCTCCACTCTTTCTGATACAATCCATATGGTTTTATGGTTCTTAATCCACAAGACTCATGCCTTCCTCTTCCTGCTAAAGTCTGTAAGCATTCCACTTTCCTTCCCCGGCTAGAACTCTCTGTAAAGCCTTCTCTTGCACAGGCCTTCTAGAACATAGGCTTTTGCTGAGGATATCTTTTTGGTTTTATTTTTTCCCAATATAGGGAAAAGAATGATGGGACGGTGCCACTGAAGTAAGCAAGAGACAGGATTTATGACAGGCCTTGAAAGTCTTCTGAAGGATTGGGGCTTTGTCTGGAGGACAGTGGGGAGCCGTTGGAGAGTGTCAAGCAGTAGAGAACCAAGCATGAATTGAGATTTGGAAGATTTATGTTTCAGAGAATCAATGGGAGAGGAAGAAAACTGGAAGCAAGGAGAATATGAAGGAGATGACTGCTGCGCACCACGTGAGAGAAGAAGAAACTCGGTTCTGGCTGAGGCCTGATTACAACTGCTTAATGGAGAGGCACATCCTGTTCTCTTTAACTGTATGAATATTCATCTACCTGACTACTCACAAAGCTATTTTGTACCATTAGCACAGTGAATGCCACAGGGTTAGTATTAAAAAAAAAAAAAAAGTTCATTACCTGAATGCCACAAGGTTAATATTTAAAAAAAAAAAAAAATTCATTACCTTGAATTAAAGTATTTTGGAAGCAACTAAGTCACAAGATTATCTAAGTGAGTGACTGTGCAAGAATACATGATTCTCAGAACCTGAAGAAAACGAAAACGTGTATCTTTTCATTTACTGTTGGAGTGATTAATAACATGACAACAACAAAACTTTTCAAAGGATCATTTAGTTTTGTGTTTGTTATAGTTTGCAATTCTTGCTTATGGATTTTTTTCAAGTTTATTAAGGGATTCTTGGAAAAAATTACCCATATTTTCCAATTATGCCACCATCTGTGCAATCAATATCAATATTTACAAGCAAAGTTTTAATGTAAAGACTGAGTTTCTGCAGTATTTTGAAACCTAATAGTATTACCCTATTATTTTCTTCCATTGTGTTCTCTAAGAAAACCTTTGAACAACCTTTGAGAATGTAACACACTCAGGGAATGTTAGCAGATGCTAAAACATTTTATTAGCTGATTTATTAGGCTACTGAGGGTCATTCTTTGAAAAATGAGGAAAGAAATCCAGACACAACAGAAGTTAGAGAAATCAGAAATCAACCTTCGGAACAATGATATAGCTAGTAACTTTTTTTTTCTTTTGTTAACATACCAACCTAATTTGAAACAGAGCAATGTCTGTGCAAATGGTTACAACAGCTTATTTTCTTTTCAGTGAAAGGAAGTTCAGGAAAAGTGTGAAAGTAAAAATAAGAAAATGTAAAAGAAAGAAAGAAAAAGGAATGTAAGTACAATTGGTGTATTTATAAGAAATATACATTTGACTTGAATATTCTTGTGATTTGTCCCTTTAGCATGTAGCTAAAGTTATAGAGAAAAAAAAATCACAGGATAATATCCTCTTCTAAACATTAGGCAGAAAAAAGACTAAATTGCCTGAAGGGGGGTGAGGACAGCTTGTTGCTTAGGTGAAGTAGGATGGGTAAGCATGTGGCTGAATTTGAGAGGCATAAAGAAGATCCCTCAAGAAAATTTCCACATTGAAGACTGGATCTTGATATCTAATCCTTTGAATAATGGATTTTACTTTCTAATGTCCCATTTTGAGGTGCAAATAGCTCTAGAAAAGTAGGTAGAAATAAGGCATTCTCAATTTAGCATTGTAAAGGCAGAAAAAAATGAGTAGCATACATTTGGGATACTTAAAGTGGCGCTGGGAGGCACTGCAAAATCAGATCTCAGCTAAAACTCTGAACTGGGCAGTAGACAACCCCCTACCACCACCATCGCCATGGGAGCTGTCCCTTGAATTGGGCCAAACTGAAGTGTCTTAGAACAGTGTTTATTATCACTATTGACTGTGTGACCAACCCTTTCCTCTACACTCCCCAGAAACTGAGTCTTCATCCAGTCCTTTTCTTATAAAACAGCTTAACTTTTTCCAGGACCAGTAATCATTCCTGACTAATAAGTGATGTAATTACCAACCTCCATTGCAATTTAAAACTATAAATATGGCTGCCATTTTGTAGAACCTTACAGCATATTTTGAAGACTGCTTGAATTTATGTTTTCCTGGATTGAAATCCTAATTAGCCCCCAACAAATGTAAGTTTCTTTGGCCTCTATAAGGTTGATTTATTCTTGTGGATGCTGTGAATATATTTTTAAGAAGACATTATTAGGATCAACAGACTAAAGTAGAATGAAAAAACTGGGACAGGGAACTAATGAGAGGATAGCTCTAGGTTAGCAAATAGCACACCTTTCTCACAATTCTGTAGCCAATGAGTCTAAGTCAACCATTTTTCAATTTTTTCTAGTTGTTGCTCAGGAGACATATAAGAGATAAAATAAATAGGTAGAAAGGTGACACAAAGAGAAGGAAATAAAATTTAAATTAATAAGTTCTGCATATTTTCCTAGTTCTGTCATTCCCTATGCTAGTACCTCTCCCAAACCAAATCCCCAAATTCATGGGAAATCTGTAAATCTTAAAGTCAATCAAAAACTCACTCCCCTGTGATAATTGTCTTGTATACTGTTAATCAACATCCCCCCCAAAGGTTTAAAAAAAGTGAGATATGATGATGTGTGTGTGTGTGTGTGTGTGTGTGTTTAACTGGGGATTGAACACAGGGACAATCTACCACTGAGCTACAACCCAAGCCCCATTTTTTATTCTTCATTTTGAAACAGGGTCTCATTAAGTTGTGGAGGGCCCCACTAAGTAGCTTAGGATCCTCCCATCTGAGCCTCTCTAGTACTGAGATTACAAGCTAGCACCACCATGCCTGGTGAGATATGATACTTTTAGAAACATGTAATGGGGAAATTTCCAGTGGTATTCATAGATCAGACAATAGAGAGACCACATCAAGAATCTAGAAAATGACCAGACTACCATAAACTACCTTATGATCCAGATGTGATACCACACACCTGTAATCCCAGTACTTCAGAGACTTAGGTAGAAGGATCATAGGTTCATGACCAGCCTTAAGAACTTAGTGAGACTCCTAGTAACTTAGGGAAACCCTGTTTCAAAATAAAAGAATAAAAGGGGCTGGGTATGTGGCTCAGAGGTAGAATGCTCCTGGGTTCAGTACCCAGTACCAAAAATAAATAAACTTCCTTGTGATCAACACAGGGATGTCATTCTCACATCCGTTCCCATATCTATCCTTCACCAAGTTTCCTTTAAAAGAAGAGCTGTGAAACTCCATAAGTTTCTGTCTCTAACTCTCAAGCTAGCCTGCATTCTCTCTTGAATGTGTATTCCTTGCTCTCCTAAATAAACTTCTGCCTGTGCCGCTCATTAGCATGGGCTGAAATTCTTTTCATTGTGTAAACCAAGGACTCTGCTCATCCTGAGTGACTCTCGCTCTCCCCTCCTTGGACCATTTTCAGAATTATCTCTTCTCCTATGACATCACCATGTTTCCAAAAGAACATTATAGTTGATCATTAATTCATGTAATGATTTTAATCTGCAAGATACATAGTATAACATGCTTCAATAACTTGTTAGAATCCAAGACATACTAACCTTTCAGAATTCCACTAGATCACAAACCATCAAATATCTGATTGTAAATAGTCCATGTTCTGGATCTTCTCAAAGCATAAGATTTTGTTCTGTACTTCTTTTTATTCAAAGAGCTACCTTCTACTAGTTTTACAAAGCAAAAAGGCACAACATAAGAAAAAGGCATATACAGAAATCTTCTCAGGGTGGGATTGCAAATTAGTGCAACCACTTTGGAAAACAGTATGGAGGATCCTCAGACGAATGGGAATGATCCTACCATATGATCCAGCGATCCCTCTACTGGGTATCTACCCAAAAGAAAGGAAACCAAACTATCAGACCAACGCATGTGTATCTATGTTTATAGCCGCACAGTTTACAATTGCCAAACTATGGAACCA
>PVLC010025802.1:0-23293 GCA_004027655.1 Graphiurus murinus | reverse complement strand
GTGTGTGTGTGTGTGTGTGTGTGTGTGTGTGTGTGTGTGTGTGTATGTATGTATAAGAGAGAGAGAGAGGTAAAAGGAAAATAGAAATAACTATTCATATTTTGTTACAAAATAAAATAATAACAAAATTTGTTATTTTTGCTATAAATGAAGTTAAAATTGCATCTTTTCTAAAAGTCAATAGTTTTAATTTATATTATGAAATCAATGACATTTAACTAATAGAATTTTCAGAAAATTATTATTTAATAGCTTATACAGAGTTATTTGCTTAGCTTATACAGAGTTATTTGCTGGCTAAGCTGCTGAGAGTCTCACAAAGTTGCTGAGGCTGGCTCCGAATCCTCCTGTCCCAACCTCCCAAGTATTAGAATTACAAGCATATGTCACCATGCCTGGCTAATAGTTATTCAAATGTTCGTGAATTTAATACAATGAAATTGAATTTCTAGGGCTGTCTCTTTTGTCCAAACCTTCATTGCCTAATAGTTTGAATTAGACTCTTCTTTTATATCAGAGGCATTTTTTTTCTGTAAAGGACAAGTAATAAGTATTTTCAGTTTTCTAGTTCATACCATCTCTGTCTCAAAGATTCAACTCTGTTGCTCTAACTTTAAGGCAGCACATAAAAGACTGTGCATGGCAGTATTTCAGTAACTTGATCTACAAAAGTACTAGTAGTCAGGTGGAGCCCATGGGTCATCATTTGTCTCAAGGTTTTCTATTTATAAACTTTCATTCTGTGGTTAAGGTACGTTGGGCTCCTTAGGGTATTTTAAATTTTCAAGGAAAATGCAGTGGCAGTTTATTGAGGCTCTATGAACTGCTCTTGTTCCATGGCTTGGACATAATTACCAATAAACAGAATCCTTAGGTATTTATAGCTTAATGTGACCATAAAAAATACTGAGACATGAATGAGACCTTGAAACGAAACAGTTTTGGAATCTGTTATTTAACCTAGTCCATTTTTTCCTAATTAGATACATTTTTATATTATTTATTTTTTATTTTGCAGCAGTGGAAATTAAACCCAGAAACATCCTACCTCTGAGCTATGACATCAACCCAGTCCTATTTTTTTTTTATTTTGAAACAGAGTCTAGGTGAGTCCTTGAGGGTCTTGCTAAGTTGCTGAGTCTAGCCTTGAACCTGTGATTCTCCTGTCTCAGTCTCCTAAGTATCAGGTTTAGAAGAGCGAGCCACCACACCCATCTTAGATACATCTTCTTGAAGTGCCATTTCAGTATAATTTTTCCAAACCTCTCAATAATTCCCCATGAATCACAACAAAACAAAACAACCTGGCTACTTTGCAGATCCTCTATTAATACAAACCCAAATCCAAGAGCAAATCCCAAAAATATTTAATTCAGAAAATCTTGAAGTATTGTTTCTTTTCAGAAAGTCATTCATGAAAGAGGTATCACAAAATCAAATGGGAAAATGAACAAAGAATAGTTGAGAGTAGCACATGAGTCAATCTGAGGATATTAAGAAATCTACTCTGAGAGTAGAAAGATTAAGCAGAGAGACAGGAAGAAAGTAGAGCACAGGTAAAATGTAGCACTAGATCAGATGCAGCAAGGTATGTGCAGGAAAGCCTTCATATCATTATACTTGACAGAGGATGCTGGATTAGTAGGCATGAACAAACCACAACCTACTGTGTGTGCCATGTGATGAACTTCAAATATTATTATGTAAGGAGTTAGATCAATTAAAACATTTTGGGAAGGTCGACTTTTGGTTTGGGAATGATAATCAGAGCACAAACATGTACAAACTAGGGATTGGGGATGTAATCAAGAAGGTGGAATGCAAAATAAAAATTAAAATTAATGAAACCTTTACTCAATTGTCACACAATGTCTTAAGCACTTTACATCTATTCACATTTACTCCTCAGACATAACTTGTCAGATAAATACTGCTATCATTTACCTATTTTATAATCTACTAAGATAGAGAGGCATAAAGTTTACAAACTACACATCACACCTGGAAATAGAGCCCATTTTTCTGTCTCCAGAAATAATGCTCCTAAGAACTATATTTATTCCCTCTCAATAATCTAAATAAGAGATTATGTAGAGTACATTTATGACACTAACAATGATTTAGAGAGACTGGAAAGCAAAAGACATTCAATTCACAGGATTCATTTATTAATTCCAAATGAAGGAGAAGGAAACTAGTCGTGTGCCTCTGATTTTATGTTGGGGTTATTGTATGAATAGTGAAGAGCAAGAGTAGGAAGACTTTGATTTGAAAAATAATTAGTTCAAGATTAAATATGTTAAATTGAGCTTCTGAAATATTAAGGCATAGACACTCAGCAAGAAGTTTTATATATAAGTTCAACAGTTTTGTCAAAGTCTGGTAGGATGATACATATTTCATAATTGCAGGGATTATCAGAGATGGTAATGTAAACCATGTAATGGCTTATGGTCATCTACATAGTATGGCAATTGAGCAGACCACAGATAGAACCCCAAAACATATGGGAATTTAAAAGGCAGTTGATGAAACAAGAGCCAATAAATAAATAAATAAATAAATAAATAAATATTAAAAGGGTTTTGTAAGAATCTCCTAGTTATAATACTTACCTACCTTCCACTCCCACTTCTAGCGATACTCGAATGCCTAGCATATCCACACCCTTTTATTGCTACTTTTTATGATAGAACCAAATGCTATGTTGCACATGGTTTTGCATTATATCTACAAACTACTGCGATTATTTAAACATATTGTTACTTCTTATTTTCCTCTTAGTGGGAGTTACCTGAGAAGTAGGAAGGGGCAACTCTAGAGAAGCAGAAGCACTGGGTCTAGACTTCACAGTCAGCACTATGAGCGGTCATCAAAGTTGCTGTCTGAATCCTAACCCGAATGTGGATGAACTGGGCACCATTTTCAGAAGGCGTGGAATGTCCAACATGTTTCTTGCCTTCCTTATCTGATCTTTCCTTAAAGTAATTCATCATTAACTGAAGTAATCTGATCACATGTGCTTCTTGAAAATGTAAGCAGCCAAATCCACGAAACATGAAGGCCCACACTATATATGCTCCCTCTTTTCGAGTACATTTGCTAAAATCATAATACAAACCCACCAGACATGGACAGGAATCATTATAACAACACTGGAAATCTAAATTAAAAAAAAAAAAAAGAAAACTGCTAGACATCAAGAACAGGTAGAGACTGATCTTGAGAAACTGTTTCACTGGTCTCCATATCCAAACAACTGAAAGTCCTTTTTCTCTTATTTGGAAAACTAGCTTTTTTTTTTTTTTTTTTTTTTTTACTTCTGTGATGAAATAAATGGTAATAAACATGGCTTCAAAAACCCATTGAGCTTAAAACCTTCAGGCACTAGAGACAGATGGCTGCAATCACTTCAGTCATAAGTCCAAAACTTCCAGGGGAGAGAATCATCAGTTTATTTACAGTCACTTATCTGACTCTGGAGTAATCTTGGCTATATGGTTAGATAATATATACCAGCCATCTGGGAAACCATCAGGAAAAAAAAAAAAGCTTTTCTGACAATCCCAAATGTATCCCTCCCACACAGGCATGTAAGTTGTGCTTTTCTATAACTGAGCTTCAATCTTTATATATTTTCATTCTGACTGGATCCAAATTATCATGAAGAACCTTTATATAAAAAAGCATGATTAATGTTTTTAAAGGAATATGAGCTTTATTTTTTAAAATGAGAAAGAATTAACAGAAATAAAATGGAAATATAGCACAACATTCTTATATGGAAAAGTAACTATAGATTAATTGAAATAGGAAAATTATCGGCAATGAAGAAAAAAAACTTCTTAAAACACACAAAATAGAATGTGCCTTGAAAACCACTTTAAAAGATGTTTTATAGTTGTGAAATTACTTAATTTATGTATATATTTCCTCTGTAGTTCCTGTTAGTTTATATAGAATTGCATTTCAAAATACAATGCCCGAGTCTCACTTATGTGTAGAACATATCAGAACATACCTATTGGTTTATTGGCTTACTAATCACAGAATATTTGTTGCTATACAATTTTAAGTGTAATGAAATCTTCCAATTTTTTCAATTAAATGTGAAATTTCTAGTAGCAAAGTAAAATATAAAAACATAAGCGTTCCTCTACTTTTGATGGGGTGGTCACTAAACCCATTTGTAATTCTTTATTGGATGCAAAGAAAAGGCAAACAAAATTACTTTACTTTTGACACCCAATTCCAGAATTAAAAGAAAAGTATCAGTATGCATATGCACAGTGAAATCAATGAATTACTTCAGAGAAATATTGATCAGTGGCAAGAATAAACCACTTTTTAATTTATCTTTTGACAACATACATCAATTGCTGACATCACCAGCATTGACTCATAGATTGATTCTTAAATATTTTAATTGGCTTGTCTGTGTTTGCATTTGGCTTCTGTGAAAACAGAATAGAGTAAAAGAAAGTTACACAAGTAAAAGTAAAAGTAAGTTCCGTACATAAGAAAATTTCTTTATCTCAAATTTCTAGGAAAACCTACAGACTATCATTTTTTTTTTTTTACTCCAGAAATATAGAATAGGTAGCCAATGGGGAAAGAAAAGGCAGGCAGGCCAGCAGGTGAAAGGGGAGAGTAAGGGAGGTGAGGTGAGAGAAGAGGAGAGGGGAGGAGAGGAGGAGAGGGGAGGGGAGAAGGAGAGGGTGGTCAAACTGTTGTTCTAGACCAAGTACCAGGCTAAGGACTTTAATGTGAAGCATGTATCAGTAATATGATTTTAGAGATGAGGAAACTGTGAGTTGGATAGAACAAGAAATTTCATCAAATAACCAGCTAGTAAAAGGAGAAAAAGGAATAAAGACTTGTAATCTGCATTTTAACTATTTTCCTGTGACACATTTTTATCTTATATACAAGGATCATCTAGGTTATTTATATTTTAATTCCTTCCTTGCTTTTATGGTAATATTAAAGTGGATAGTCTTCACATAAATAAAAACACATGAGTAATGGCTTTTGAAGTGAAAAGTCTGTGTTATAGTTTAATATGTTATATTAAGTACATTTTTGAGCAAAAATTTCTGAATTAGGATGAAGTTACATAAGTATAATTTCATATTCTTATGCTAGAAATTATCTGAGGCATTATTTTTTAGAGGAAGGAATTCTGATACTAGACTTTCTTAAAAATTTATAAAAACCAAATCGCTTTTTTTGCTTTTGCCTCTCCATCTAACATGTAATAGTTTTATAATTATAATCAGTGTCAATTTCTTTCTGGATATAGAAGTGGTATAAATAATAAATATAATAAATTGAATATCATTCACAATGATGTTTAGAAAATATTAAAGATGAGATAAATACCTAGTAATTCCCCTTAGATGCAAATTTTTCTGGTGATAAGTATTCTTTCCACCATATAAAGGTATTTTGACTTTTTAAAATATTATTGCTCAAAATTTATTTTCAGTTGATTGTTTTTCCTATTTTATTAATACATTCCATTAGTAGATTGTTTATTATAGTCTATAAATATAGGCATAAAACACTTTTGAGATTTTATCATGTTAGTTTAATAGTTTCACTCATGATAATTAAAGTACCATCATGGTCTTTTTGCTATATATACATGAGTTTTCTAAATTATATAGGTTAGGTATGTATGTCCACATAAATAAACAAGTATACAAAACAAGAAAGGAAGCCAGGCATGGTGGATCACACCTGTAATCCTAGTACTTGGGAGGTTGAGACAGGAGGATTGCAGATTTCAGTCTAACCTGGAAGTTTAGTGAAACACTGTTTCAAACCAAAACATAAAAAAGGGCAGAGGATGTAGCTCAGAGGTAGAGTGCCCCTGTGTTCAATCCCTATGTCATGAAAACAAACCAAAATGAACACAAGAACAGATATGAAAGGTATGAAACCATTATATAGATACAGAATATAAGGATATAAACTTAGCTATTGTATATTGTAACTGAAACTTTCATCCACAAAATAGAATTAGCATACATTTTTACTAACAATTGTAAGGATATAAGAATATAACATATAGTGAAAGGTTTTATTATTTGCATAGACCTTAATAAATTTTAGCAGAAATCATTCTAAAATTAAATCTTGAATTTTTAATATAGTATGAGTTGTACTACATATTTATAATTATATCTGTACATACATATAAAATATATACTATAAGTCAAATTAATACAAATTTCTATTACTATAAAACTATGATTTATATAGCAATATATTACAAACCTTGGAGTTAATCTAAACATTCAATAGGAACTATTCTTAAAGTAATGCATAATTGTAGTGAGAGCTGAACATAATTTACATTAAAATTTGTTCTTTCTTTTGCTATAATTTAGGTGGCAGAAATTCATTTCATGCTGTATTATAAACACATCTGGAATTAATTTGAAGATAAATTTACTTCATTTTTTTACAGATTAGATATTTCTCTTTTGAGAATGGAATTGTCAAGTTAAACAATTACTAAGAAAGTTACAATGAGGTATTATTTATTGTTTGTTTGTTTGTTTGTTTGTTTGTTTTGCGGTACTGGGGATTGAACTCAGGGGCATTCTACCTCCGAGCTACACCCCCAGCCCTATTTTTTTATTCTCTATTTTGAAACCGAGTCTCACTAAGTTGCAGAGTGCCTCACTGGGTAGCTGCGGCTGGCCGCGAACCCGGATCCTCCAGTCTCAGCCTCCCGAATGCTGGGATTACAAGCGTGCGCCACCACAACCGGCTCAATGAGGTTTTAAAAATATACTTTATTTGAAAATTTGCCTAAACTTTTACAAATCATTATAATTTCATAGTTTATTGTTATTGCTTCATGGTATGCAAGACACTTGAATTTAAAGAAGCCTAATGACACATTAGATTCAGTATCAAAACCCAAAATCCATATATAGTTCATGTAATTAAAATATTTTATTTACTTATAGAACATTTACATATGGTTAGAAGGCATTTCCCCTCATATATTTTCTCTTTATATTTCCAAATATCCTCAGAAAGTTGCAGAGAGAGTTTTCCTGAAATATGCCAAATAGAGCAGATATTTCCTCAATTTCAAAAGTGAAAGATGTGCATTCTAAAGTGCTTTACCTGGAGATAGACTGTCATGCTGTATATAACCTACGGCTAGAATCTGGATCATCACCTAAATTCCTATAAGTGGAAGCAAACTATTTCCTTATAATAGTTACTAGGTTTGCTTAATCTCTTTATAAGTGGTGTCAAACAGAAATTTCAAGTATTTCAAGTTCAAGACTTCTTTCTTTACATGGCAAACTTCTCTCTTTACATGCAAAATTGTTAGCAAGATGGAGTAATATAGAAAAAATGTAGTATATTTATTATAACATTCTATTGAATAGCCATTTGACAGTATTCAAATGATATTACATAATCACTGAATGTATGCGATAGAAATTTTGTTATTTCTATACAATATAAACTGAAGTGATTTAATATAACATTCATCCAGCCTTCAAATATTTATTTAATATTCAGTGTCAGATGCTGTTCAAGGGACTTAGAATTTGTTATAGTTATTGTTATAGAATGTTCCCTTCCAAGCTCATTTATTAATATGCAGGATCAACATATAGTTGAATCATGCGAGTTGTAATCCCAGTAGTGGACAAACCCATTGTAATGGATTTATCTGAGTGGCCCAGGTAAGTAGGGTGTGGCTGGAGAAGGTAAGTCCTTGGGGGAGAGGTGTAGGGAGTGTAGGGAATTATGTATGGTTCCTCCTCTCTGTCTCTGTCTCTGTCTCTCTCTCTCTCTCTCTCTCTCTCTCTGTCTCTCTCTCTCTCTGTGTCTGTCTCGCTTCTGGCCTCCATGATGTGAGCAGCAAAGACTTGTGCTGTCCCTCTGTTTGCTTCCTGCTGCCATGCCCTGAGATCTGATCCTTGGTCCTGGGCCTCACATGGGCTGAATCCTGAAACTGTGAGATAATAAGTCTTCCTTCCTCTAAGATATGTGGTCAAGTCTTTTAGATTATAACCATGAAAATGCAGACTAATACAGAATTCCTCAATGAACAAAACAGACATTTATTCCAGTTTTTTTTTTAATTAGCATGTTAGGTAGGGGACGACTTATTTGAAGCTATAAACATGATAAAGTATGTTGGATGGCAATAGGGTACTATTAGAAAAAGAAAGCAAATCAAGCAATGATAGTAAGAAGTAGCAAAAATATGGTGGAGGTAAGGGTTTTGGGACAGTAATTTTATCATATTGCCAGAGAAGTGTCCATGAGAAGGTGATGCTTGAGCCCTCCCTTCAGTGTGGTGAGACAGTGATCATACAGATTCCTAGCTAAGGGAGTTCCAGACAGAAACAAACAAACAAACAAAAAACAAGTTTGGCAAGCACTCTTGGTCTTAATATGTCTGGTGTCTTGATGAATTTGAAGAGGAATGAGACTAGAGAGACTGGAGAAGAGTGAGCAAGAGAGATAGCTATACAAACTGGAAAGGAAGCTGGAGGGAAGCTCATGAGAGCTTTGCAAGACTTCGACACTTGCGGCAAGTAAAATGGAAAGCCATTGGAGGATTTTTAATCAGGGAAGTAATATTACCTGATACACCTTGGAGGAGAGTCATTCTGAGTGCTGGGTTGATAACTTAAAGTGTGTGGGGGGGGGAGGGGGCAAGTGGGGGAAGCAGAAAGACTGATTAAGAATGAACTAATTCAAGTAGGAGATGGTGTCTTGAACAAAACAGAGATAGTGAAGAGAGATCTGATCCAGGTACATTTTGGAGGAATATTTTTGAAAATATGATTTCCTGATAGATTGGATGTGGAGTGTCAGAGGAAAAGAGATGTCAAGAATGACAGAGATTTTTGTCCTGACTAACCTATAGAGTGGGATTGTCATCATTGAAGAGGATATGGCAGGCTGCAGTAGGAGTGGGTTTATGTGGAGAGATATCTGTAGTAATTGAGATATCTTATTTTCCATATGCCTATCAGTTACATAAAACAGGCTGTGGGATGGGTATAACTGGAGGTACAGAAAATGGTCTGGACTAAAGATGTGGAAATAGTTGGCCACGCACTATCAGGAGACTGAAAGAAATCAGCAAAGGAAAGAAAGTAGTTAGAAGATAGAAAAGGGTCAGGGAGCCAGGTGTGGAGGCACATTACCATAACCCCAGTAACCTGGGAGGCTGACACAGGAAAATTGCAGGGATTTGAGGCTTGGATTACTCCAACATTGAATTCTTGAGGTAGAGAAAGAATCAGGGGGGAAAAAAAAGTCCTGGGAAGTAGAAGATAAAGTCATGAAATATGCTTTCCTGGAAACTAAGTGAAGAAACTGCTGTAAAGATGTTTTTCTCTCATATGTGGAAGCTAGAGAGAAAATATGAAATGAAAGAGACTTTATATAATTGAGGGGAGTGGACAGTAGAATACTGAAGAAGATAAGGGAGGTAGGTGGGGAGGGGAAAAGGAAGAACTGATGAAGGAAACAATTCAAATTATTCTATGCCCAGGTATGAGGGTATCACTGCCAATCTCACTAGTATTTACAGGGAGGGGCAGGTAGCAGGTGAGACCTGAAGGGAAAGAAACCAAGACCTGTGTGCAGGTTTGACTTCGAACATCATTATGATGTATCATCACAATGCACCAATAAAAGTATAAAAAATATAGAGCACACAGCAAGATAAATGATACTGGGAATCAATTATCATCAATATAGAATTCAAAAGTAGTTTCATTGGGATGGAAGGAGTACACACTTTTTGATTGGATAAAGAGAGAAAGCTAAGACTGCAAATTTAGAGCATCCTTTAGAGGAGTTTTGTTGCAGATAAGAGCAATGCAATTAAACAAAATGCTCTGCTCTTAAAAGATAAATAACATATTTTGTTTGTATGTCAGTAGGAATGATCCAATAGAGAGGGAAAAATTATTTAAGAGGGAGGAAAATTGTTGTATCAAAATCCTTGAGTGAAGAGGAGAGGATAGAATCCAGTGACCAAGTGATGGGATAGATTTAGATGAGAGTAACTTTACACAATGTATCTTACAATTATGCATTTAAGTAGGGTAACAGAGGCCTGAAATTGGGTTCTATATATTCAAATATGATTCTAACATACTACAAATTATTATCTACAAAATAATCTGTTCATAACAATCTGTAAAAATAACAAGTTCCATCTGAACAGGTTGAATATAATCAAATAGAGTTCAATGTTTAGACATGATAAATGCATTAAAACCACTCACTCAACAAATACTTGCTGAGCATTCACTGTGACCTTCTTTTGTAAATAGGCATTCTTCAGGGAAAGAGTATGGATTAAAATAAGGCCAGTGAGAAGTCATTAGATTTTAGATCAGTGAGTATAAAAGCTTTAAGGTTTTTTACTGAATTACACCAAAGAAATAAGAGATTTAAATCATAGCATCCAGAGAAGGAAAAATTTGCAAAAATGTGCTTTTGGATTAAAATGTTAAAAAGCACAAATTTAAAATATTTGGAATTTTAAGGTACCTACATTAAGGGGCAATCATGATATGATTTCCCAATGTCTAATTTCTTAATGGATCAGAATTTTCTTCAAGGTAATATTTGTCTCTTGATTATACCTCAGTTCTTAATTTTTACTTTGTACATGCTGTGAATTGATTCATAAGACATTCAAACATCTCTCCATGATATCAGTCAATGCCACAGCTCCTTAATAACTGGATCTTGAGCAAGGCTCGGTCCTGCTGGAGTCCTGTAAGGCAAATGATTCCAAAAGAAGGAATGCGTGGCATATCCCACTTTGCATTATCATATTCTGGAAATTATGGGTGCTTTGGGTTTTGCTTTTACATTAATTATAAAAGAAAATTTCTTAGAAACATGTGTCTGGTAGATAGTGATCTCTTAATAATAGCTGAAAAAGCAGTGCTTCTAGACAAACCCATATAATGAATTCATTAACCTTTTACAAGCATTAGTCAAGAAACAGGCTTTGCAAGTTTATCTAAATAGTTACTACAAATAGTCTTTTGCCCACTCCCACCTTGTCTCCCTGAAATTTTACAGGACACATTAGCCCTCTAGTTACCTGAGATAAAGATAAGAATATTGTTTAAAGGAGCTAAACAAATTGTAAAGATTTAAACTAATGGAAAAGAATTTTATATTATACGTGTTGTATTTTTAAGAATTTTTATGTACTAAAGAATTGTTATATACGTGTTGTAACCTTGACTGGTTGAGGATGACCTTTGGAGGAACAGGTCTGTGGAAATTCCTGTTCTATATGTCTCATTGCAAAAAAATAGTATAAAACAGTGACTAACAATAAAACAGATATGCTTCTTCACTGCATTTGTTGTTAGCATATTCTCGCGACCTCGTCTCATTCCACACCTGTCGAAGGACCCCCGACCCCACTGCCTCGAGGGCTGGATCCTGGAAAGTCAAAATTGTCATTTTCCAAAGAATTAGAGCATACTAGATAGATTATTATCTAGTTTATATATATATATATACATATGTATATATATACATATATATGTCTTCTTTTTGTCACTGGGGATCAAACACTGAACACAGGGGCATTCTACCCCAGAGTACACCCCCAGTCATATTTTAGTTTTTATTTTCAAGTAGGGTCTCCTTAAAATGCTGAGGCTGGCCATGAATCTGAAAGCCTTTTGTCTCAGCCTCCCAAATACCAGAATTACAAATGTGTGCCACTATGCCTGGTTTATGTAATTTCTATACTTATTTAACATTTCCACTGCCCTTCAAGACATTTGGACTGCCCAATACTCCAATTTTCTGGTGTTCCAATTTGAGAAGCTAACTGCACAAAGAGCTTCTCTTATTATAAACTTATTTTCATACTTTATTTATTATGTTCATATCACACAATAATTAATTACCATGAAAGAATCTGCTGTTGGCATAGAGTTCACTTTTCAGTTAGTATTGGTTGAGTGAAGGAAGAAATGAACGTTTGCACTTACATATAAGGCCGTGTTCTCCATTACTGAGAACACAGGCTCAGGTGGATGACAAAGAATCAAAATAATAATGACACGAGATAGAGTAAGTGTCAGTATGGCAGGGCTTACATCTCCTTTCAACGTGCTGCCCTGCCATTTTCAGAGCATTACTTCAGTAGAACTGGACCACAAAGGATCACAACTAAAGCTATGTTCCTGCAGGTGAGAAGGAAAAAGCACTAGGAGGGTACTTTCATTGAAGGTCATATATTCACCTCTTACCCAACATTAGTCAGAATTAGTCACATGTACTCAACCTGATGTAGTGAAGTTGAAGATTCTAGTTTTTATTCCAGGTATCCCCATTTCTAGCTACATTTTAAGATTCTACTCCTAAACCTATGATCTCTGTTTTTTTTCTGTTTTGTTTTGTTTTTTGGTACTAGGAATTGAACTTAGCAGCATTTTACTTTTGAGCTACCCCCCAAGCCCTATTCTAATTTTTATTTGGAAACAAAGGCTTATGAAGTTTCTGAGGGCCTCACTAGGTTTCCGAGAGTGGTCTTGAACCTATGATCCTCCTGTTTCCGTCTCCCAAGTACTTACAGTAGTATAATCCCACCACGCCCTGCTGCAAATTATTTTTTTAATTTGCATATAATATTTTATTTTACTAAACAACTTTCTTGATTTCAGCCTTTGATGTTGGAAAAAAAAACAACCATAGTATTTAGACTGCTAAAAAGTAAAAGACAACTTGGGAGGCTGAAACAGTAGGATTACAGGTTCAAAGACAGTCTCAGCAAGTAGTGAGACTCTCATTAACCTAGCGAGAACCTGTTTCAAATTAAAAATAGAATAGGGTTGGGGTTGTAGGTCAGAAGTAGAATGCCCTCGGGTTCAATCCCCAGTAAAACACACACATGTACATGCGCGCGTGCGCGTGTGTACACACACACACACACACACACACACACACACACACACACAGCCCAGCGTGGTGGTGTGCACCTATAATCACAGTACTTGGGAGGCTGACACAGGAGGATCACATCCTTAGCAAGTTAGTGAGACCTTGTTTCCAAAAAAATAAAAAGGTCTGGGGGTGTAGCTCAGAGGTAGAATCCTTCTGGGTTCAATCCTCAGAAATAAATAAATACAATGCAACACAATTTATCAATTCAGAAAATGTTACAAGTTAAATTGTTAATGACTGCATTGAAAAAAACCAAAAAAATTCTTTTGTAATCTCCTTCTAATTTTGATTAAAATTAGTCATGTTCTATAAATACAGAGAAAATTTGCTAAGTATTTCTTGACATTTTGATATGTATGCACACATATATACATATTTTGCATGTGTATATGCATTGCCACACACAAGCACTCACACATATTTGTTATCTACTCTTAAAGAAATTTGCATCTTCTTAAAACTCTAATTGTCTGTTGTTACAATTTGTGAAGATTTTGCTATCTGCATGAATTGCTCTCATAATTTTATGGGGTTTACTTCTCCTAGGATTGACATCTACTGCAAAAGAAATGCTATGTTATCTCCCCATACATTTTTGAGGTAGTAGAGGAAGGCAGAGAAAGGAAAATCATTTATAAAAATAGAAATAGACATTTGGATAAGAGATAAAAAGTAAGTCATTGGTGATTTTGGTATGTTGATTTTTTGAAAGAAAACAAAAGAATGTAGTATTTATAGTATTACTATAAATCATAATAAGTTAATTATATATTAATCTATTATGGAAATACATGGAAACATTAATCAAATTAGGAATTTGCAAAAGCTTCATGTATCTTAGGACAGATTGTTGTCCTTGATACCTAAAACTTATGCATGAAGATACCAGAAGCCAGCCCTTAATTATTATCAGCTTTTTGTGTGTGTGTGTGTGGTACTGGGGATTGAACTCAGGGGCATTCTACCTCTGAGCTCCACCCCCAGCCCTATATTTTATTCTTTATTTTGAAACAGGGGCTCACTAAGTTGCGGAGTGCCTCACTAGGTAGCTGATGTTGGCCGCGAACCCGGATCCTCCAGTCTCAGCCTCCCAAATGCTGGGATTACAAGTGTGTGCCACCATGCCCGGCTCTATTATCAGCATTTTTAATTAAAAAGTCTATCTTAAGAATTAGTACAGTGAGTAAGCCTAGATCAAACATATATATGGTATGAGGTCACTGTGTTGATAAATACTTAAGAAGACCAGTTCTTTGAGCTACTGCTCAGGGGGTATTTGCTGACCTTTCATGTGTAGCTGAAGTATACTAGTTCCCCTCCTGGTACTTAGTTTACCATGAGGCATTCTAATGTATGTCAGCCATAGATCCTCCAGGAAGTTAATAAAATATTTCTCAGCTGCAGTTGGTTCAGCTGCACTGCAAGGATTATGCTGCCCCGTCCTTAATTGCAGAGCACAGATTGCTGCTGCAGCTTTTTCACTCCTAATAAAATGAAGTCATCTCTGAAGAATAATGATAGGATTAGGTAGAAATCATTCACATTTTGTCTTCTAAGGAACATGATTTTGCTTGCAAGCAGACCACATTACATGACACAATGAAAGGCACATGAGAGAAAGAGAGAAGCTGAGTGGTGCAGGGTTTTATTCTGAGGGGTTAATGCAACATGAAACCTCATTTGGGTCCAGTGGAATCATTATTAGTGCAACTGCATAAATAGCCTTTCCTCCTAACAGTTAATTAAACATCAGCAATTTTGCCAACAAAATAAATTTGGTGCTAAATATACACACTTTATCTTTTCTTTATTTAATATTTTAACTAAGATTTAACCTTAAGAATTCATACTACGCCAATTATAAATCTACCTCTAGTAAGAGGCAGGTTATTTATATTCACATTAAAATTTAAAAAATAATCTAGTGAACAACTACTGAGATACTTTGATAGAAGTATAAATGTTTATATATGATGAAATAATTTTCTACCCTCCAAGAGTAAAAGCTCTATTCAATGTTAGAGAGATATCAACATCTTCATAATCAACAACATTAGCACCTTATTCAAAAACATCATTTGTAGGGTGCTTAATATCTTCTAGTTTTTTGTTATTTTAAAATATATACACACAGAATTTGGGAGCAATGGTACATATATACACATATATATATATATGTATGTGTGTGTATGTATATACATGTGTGTAGTATATATGTGTGTAGTATATATATATGTGTGTATATATGAATATATGTATGTGTGTATGTATTAGCTCATTTGATCCTCTCAACTACAAAATAAGAAGTAGTATTGTTTTTATGACTTGCTTTGGATATAAAGTTGTAATAAAAGTGCACCAATATCAGATCCAAGTTTTGGAGAAAAGGTTCATCCTATTCAAAAAATAAACAGGCTGCCACTTTGCTAATTAACAATATAGGGATCATCTGTATTACATTTACTTGTTCTTGTCATGAGTAAACCCACATTCCTCTGTTGCTAGGGCACAGCACATTCGATATGTTCTTAGCAGGAGGGTGAAATTAAGGAGAAAATGAAAATAAGTTTAGTTGAAATCTTAAGATTTTCCAGGCATTGAGATACCACTTAATGCATATTATCTTATTTTGTTCTCTATAAATTTTGGAGACACGTTTTCTCAGATAAGAAATTGTGTATATACCAAGAATGAAACTAAACACGTCCAGGGCAGGCAGCTACTTTGCCTGCAGCTTATGTTGGAGGAAGGATCATGCACCCTATCTGTTCTCCCATACTTCGACTTCAGACCACACTGGTTTGTGTACAGATTCCACTTGATATAATTCTTGTTTTTATGTGTCACAGCCTCATACTATTGAAAAAAAAATGCTTATGGTTTTCTATAATCCATTCTAATACAACTCTTATGAGGTTCATGTAATTGAAATAGTATGTATTATTTTTATTGTCATGTTTTTGTTGTTTAAATGTCCCACAAAACATTTTAAGATAAAGGGTTTGATTGCTCATCAGAAAAAAGTGTATAGTAGTATATGTGTCATTTGTTGCTTGACAATGTATGCTTAAAATACCCATGGAAATAAAAAACAAAACATTGAGGGGGTCTTCTAGATTGCTGCAAACTGAAATATATAATCAAAGCACTGGAATCTTATTCCTAGGCCATTAACTATAGGGTCTCTTCCCAATTTCTGATCTCAATGTGATGCTAGTTAAAGTTGAAGAGAAGGGTGGGTTAGATGATGACTATTCACTTGCAAATATGAACTCTCAGAAAAGCCCAAGATAGAGAGACTCAAGTACACCTCTCAGCTAAAATGTAGCTGATTGTGCTGCCAAGTGAATTGCCAGCATATGTATCATAATTTAGGAATAGGTTGTAGAGACAATTTTTTATAATGACTCACTAAAAATGAGACATTCTAAGTCTCCACCTCATCCATCTTGCTGTGTTTATGAAGCTCCTGCGGTCGGAGAGCTGAAGGACACTGCGGGGATCAGAAGCAGCTGCTTCTGGCCTTGTGCTCACATTTGGTGTGGGTTCTTGAGTCTTACACAGCCTCCACACTATGCAGATTCTGTAGTGCTGTAGGTCAACAAGCAGCCTATGTGCACTTTATTTTCTCATGTCAGCATACACACTTTTTACTTAGCAAGGCCTGAATGAACAAATAAAATATTAAATTTTATGTTTCTTATGTACCTGGTCACATTATTCTTATTTGTTCATAAATGTCCATGATTCTTCTACATAAAACTATCAAACATACCTCTTTTATAAGAAATGTGCTACTGGCATGTTGTGATTTATCTTTACTTGGTACATAATATAGTTTTGCTTATGTCTTTGCTTAAATTTTTAAAAAGAACCTCCCCCAAATAGCTGTGCTTTGCTATTGGCAAATGCATAGAGAAAGTGGTATGTGGCCAAACCCTTGAAGAATGCTTTTTTTTTTTTTTTCTTGAAAGATTAATGAACAAAAGGAATGCCGTCTCAGAATTAGAATATAAATTACACTATCAAAGGCATGAAAACAAGGGAATCTGAGGTGTGGATTGGTACAAACAGTGCGTTTCAGGGAGGTGTGAGGGATTGCCAGAAAACTGGGCTAGAGTCACAAACTCTGACAAGAGTAAGGGTAATAGATAGTCTAAACAATGTTTGAATTTCCCCTGGTGCCAAAGTGAAAGAGAATGTTTCCTCTCCCTTTTTATAGAGCATTTCCTCTAGAAAACTGTCTCCCCAAAATGCATATAAATCCATTTAAAAGCTAAATAATGCATCATTGTTAATTGTAGTCACATGTTGTACAATTTTGTGCCCGTGGGGTCTTAGAGGAAGTTTTTATTAGTGTCTATATGTTGGAGTGTTGGTCTTATGCACTCTTCTAGTAACTGCAAAGTTTCTGGTCTAATTTCGAGGTCTTTGATTCATCTTGAGTTGACTCTTGTGCAGGGTGAGAAGATGAGATTTATTTTCATTTTTCTACATATGGATAGCCAGTTTTGCCAATACTCTTTGTTGACAAAGTTATCTTTTTTCCAGCACATATTTTTCCAGCACACCCTTTTGTCAAAAATCAGTGGGCTATAAATGTGTGGATTTGCTTCTGAATTTTCTATTCTGTTCCATTTATCTGTGTCTGGCTTTGTGCCAATACAATGCTGTTTTTATTACTATGGTTCTGTAGTATAGTTTGAAGTCAGGTATTGTGATGCCTCCTGCATGGTTCTCTTTTGGATATCTCCAACTCTTTTTTATTTTTGTTTTGAATCAGGGTTCAAAATAGGTTACCAAGAGTCTCACTACATTGCTGAGACTGTCCTCAATCCTGTGATACTCCTCTGATACTTCCCATTACTGGGATTACAGGTATATGCCACCACACCCATCTAAAAGTATATTTTTAAAAAAGAAAATGGTCAGCAAAAGAATAGTGAAAGGAAATTGGTTAAGAAATGTAGGGAGGAGGAAAAGGAGGATTGAGGAGAAAAACAATTCAAATAATATTGTGGCAAGATATGAAGCTGATACTACCATGTGTAAGTAGAGAGGGGTTAGTGGTATGAGATGTGGAAGGGAAACACCAAGAGCTGTGTGCATGTATGTTTATATCATATAGAACTCACTATGATGTATAATTGCAATGCGCTAATAAGAATATTTTAAGAACACATTAAAAGCTTATGTTAACAACTGAAACTGTAAAATTACTAGAAGAAAACAGAAACTTTTTCAGAACATTAGAATGGGAAAGAATATTTGGACAAGAACCTCCCCACACACACACACTAAAGTAAAAATAAACAAATGAAGTCATATCAAACTAAAAACTGCACAACAAAGAAAGCAATAGAATGAAAACACAGCTATAGAATGGTAAAAAAAATATTTCTGGCTGTCATGGGTTTGATAGCCAGAATACAAGTGGAACTACAAAAACTCAACAGCAAAAAAAAAAAAAAAAGATGAAAGAAAAATAACCCAGATAGAAAGAAAGAAAAGAAGGGAGAAAGAAAGAGGTAATAGATTTAAAGAGATATTTACTGATACATGACATTCACATTCCAGTGGGTACATAACATCAATGGTTATATGAATATATAAGTGTTTTGCATGAGAGAAATGCAAATAAAAACCACAATGAAATCACCTCACTCTGGTAAGAATGACTATTACCAAAAAGACTAAAATAAGAAATAGTGAAGAAGATGTGGAGAAACAGGAACATTTGCATACCATTGGTAAGATGTAAATTAATAGAGCATCTTTGGAAAAAAATAATGAGGTTCTGCAAAAATTTTAAAATAGAACTACTATATGATCCAGCAGTCTCACTACTGTGGATTCATTCAAAGGAAATGAAATTAGTATGTTGAAGAGACAACGGTACTCCCAAGATCATTGCAGTACTATTCACTACAGCCTAGAAATAGAAACAACCTAAATTACACAATGGAATTCTATTCAGCCAGTAAAAAGAATGACAGCTTATCATTTGCAGCAACATGGGTGGAAGTAGAGACCATTATGTTAAAAGTAATGAGCAAGACACAAAGACAAGTACTGTATCATCTCACACATATGTAGAATCTAGAAAAGTTGATGTCATAAAAGTTAGAGTAGAATGGTGGTTAGGAGGCCATGGAAATGAAGGTGATAGTATTGGGAAAGGTTGATCAATAGGTACTAAGTTATAGTTAGATAGGGGGAGGTGGTTCTGGCAAGAATCACTCTACTATTGTACAGTAGAGTGATTATGGATAACAAAAATGTACTGTACATTTCAAAAAAGTTAGAAGAAAGGATTTTAAAGGTTTTCGTCATGGAGTGTTTGAGTAGACCAATTATTTAATCTGATTTTAATATTATACAATGTATGCATGTATTTAAACATTACATGGTACCTTTTTATTTATTTATTTATTTATTTATTTATTTATTTATTTATTTATTTTGCGGTACTGGGGATTGAACTCAGGGGCATTCTACATCCAAGCTACACCCCCAGCCCTATTCATTATTCTTTATTTTGAAACCGAGTCTCACTAAGTTGCAGAGGGCCTCACTAGGTAGCTGAGGCTGGCCTCGAACCGGGATCCTCCGGTCTCAGCCTCCCAAATGCTGGGATTACAAGCGTGTGCCACCACACCTGGCTCCACATGGTGCCTTATTAATATGCATAATTTTTTGTTTTGTACTTCAGTTAAAACAAATTAATAAAAATAAGAGCCAATTGAAATTTTCAATGACAATATGAAGATAATATTTTTTAGAAATAAATTATGGAGCCACTACAATTGATTTTCCAGAGAAAACCAAAGACAAAGATTATATTGGGGGCAGGGGGAGGCAGGAGATTGAACCAAGGGGCATTCTACCTGTGAGCTAGAACCACAGCCATGTTTTATCTACTATTTTGAAATACCATCTTGAGAAGCTGCTGAGGGTCTTGCTAAGTTGCTGAGGCTGGCCTCAAACTTGTTATCCTCCAGTCTCAGCCTCCCAAGTACTGGGATTACGGGCATGCTTCACCATGCCCAGCTCTTTCAAAAATATAGCATCTCTTAAGACCTTTTTCTTTTTCATACTTCTCTACAAAAATGCTAGTGACAACTTCACCAAAATCTAGATAACAAAGAACTCTGTAGCAGAAATAATAATTAACACATGTTTCCAGGTGGGTATATGTGGCATATATATATGAGACATACATAGATAAAATGTATCATATCCTTGTAAATGTGAGTGAATCTGACATATCATGAAATAATTCTTTCGTTAAACTCATCTTTTGTTAAATTTCATCTCTGTTTTAGATCTCTCTGAATTTTTTTTTCTTGAAATAACAGCAAACCTTATTGGTTTTTAAGATTTAGATTAGTCTCATCAGTCAATCCGAGACACCACTAATTACTCTGTTATGTGGCACTATGATGCTTAAGGGCATTTTGAAAATTTAATTTGGTAGTATAACTGCTTGCAGAAGTCTTTAATAAAATCAATACAGGACAGGAATTCTTCTATGAGCAAAACAGGCATGCTGTAAAACAGCATTTGTTTTTCTTTATAGAAATTATTAAATACACAGAGGAATATTTATGAAAGGCATATGGTACAGAATGTCAACTACAGAGTACACACACAGCATAGAAATTACCTGATGAATAAAAAATAACAAAAGTTTGGAAATAATACATGCCTAATATGGCTATGGCATTTAAAAACAAAAATGAACAAATTAGCTTACTTACAATTGTCAACAAAAATTTCATTTATCCAAGAGATTTCCTGCTTTAAAATAAAGGTAATAAACTGGGCACAGCTGAGCATGCTTGTAATCCCAGTACTTTGGGGAGGCTAAGAAAGGAGGATTAGTTGGTTCTTAGCCAGCCTCAGAAACATAGGGATGACCTCTGCAAGTTAGGGACACGTTGATTCAAAAAATTTTTAAATCACATAATTTTGTAATCCATTCACCTGTTGATGGACATCTAGGTTGGTTTAATAATTTGGCTAGTGTGAATTGTACTGCTACAACCATGGATATGCATGTATCACTATAATATTCTGATTTCAATCCCTTTGTAAAGATACCCAGGAGTGGTACAGCTGGATCACATGGTGAATTCATTCCCAGTTTTGTAAGGAATCTCCACAGTGATCTCCGTAGTGGCTACACTAATTTGCAATCCCATTCTTATATAGTGTATGAGTTCCTATTTGCCCACATCCTCACCAGTACTAATTGCTGTTTGATTTCTTCTACTCAGCAAGAACTAAGAATGTAGTTATTTCATTTGCAGAAAAATGGAAGGGCCTGGAGAACATTATGTTAAGTGAGATTAGGAAATCACAGAAAGTGAAGGGGCATATGTTTTCTCTCCTATGCTAGAGAGTAATATAAGAGGGACTTTAGATACTAGAAGAGAAACCCTGAGCAAAAGAGGTGGTCTAGGGGAGGGGAAGAGGGAGAATTAATAAAGAAACACTTCCATTGACATTACGCACATAGGTGAAAATACCAATGCCAACCTCAATATCATGTGTGGGGAAGGGAGGGGTGGGGAGGGAGTCGAGGGGAAACTCATCAAATGCTATGTGCATGTAAGTCAATATCAGTGTGAACTACATTTTGATGTGAGACTATAATGCACCAATAAAAGTATTAAAAATAAAAAAAATAGACTTGGGAGTATAGTTCAGAGGTAGAAAACCCCTGGGTTCAATCTCCAATATCATACACACAAAAAATTAAGGAAATATTTTGGTATAATCTTTAAACTTAACTTTCATTATTTCATTTAACTATTATTTTGAGAGGTAAGAATAAGCTGACTATAAAAGACCAATTTGCAATAATAAGAAGTCCATGCTGAAAATTGTAGCTTTTCCTATGTTTAAAGACCTTATATAATATGTGGATTACATAATATATAATATTAGTAGTTATTTCCATTTAAAACAATTCTATAGCTGAGATAAGAATACTAAATATACCATGTGAAAGGATCAAAGCAATAAACACTGAATAAAATTTAGCAATACTTTTAAAAAAGGCTATTATAGAAATATTGTGAAAATAAGATGTTATTTGTTATCTGAGATATATTTCTACCCACATATTTGAATCATCATTTTATTTAACATTTTGAGGTCCAGATAATCTAAAGAAATAATTTACAAAGAATTAAATCGTATTAATTATTCATATGTCAATGTGATTAATTTTAACTACCAAAACTATTGCAGGGATATGTTTTAAATTTTTGATAACTTTTTAAAAAATACATAAATAAAATCAGTAGATGGTATGAATTCATCAGATGAGAAATAAGAATATATTGTGTATACTATTACCGATATTTTTGCTTTTGGGGTGTGTGTGTGTGTGTGTGTGTGTGTGTTTACTGGGGGTAAACTCTAGGGCAATCAACTTCCAAACTATACTCCCATCACCTTTTATTTTTTGTTTTGAAACAGAATCTTGCTAGGTTGCTTAGAGTCTTGCTGTGTTGCTGAAGATATATATACCTCTGAGATATATCCCCTGTACTATTTTTTTTGTTATTATTTTTTATTTTGAAAAAATAAAACCCTCGAACCTATGATCCTTCTCTCTCAGACTCCCAAGTACTGCGATTATAGGTGTGTACCACCATGCCCAGCTCTGATTTTAATTTAAAATCGGGAGGATCAGGGGTTACAGGTCAGCCTCAGCAATTTAGTGAGATTCTCAGCAACTTAGCCAGACCCTGTTTCAAAACAAAAAATAAACATAAAAATGGCTGAGTGTGTAGTTCAGAGGTAGAATCTGTCTAGGTTCAATCCCCAGTATCAAAAAAAAAAAAAAATGAAAATATCAGTCTGCAGTCTGTTGTTTCTTTTTTTGATGGACATTTACAATGTTGCATGTGTGTGTGTGTGTGTGTGTGTGTGTGTGTGTGTGTGTGTGTGTGTGTGTGTTAATTACTAAGGATTGAATTCAAGGGGTTATTATCTCTGAGATATATCCCTTGTACTATTTTTTGTTATTATTTTTTTATTTTGAAACAGGGTATCTCTAAGTTACCCTGCACTGGCCTTGCACCTGCAATCCTCTTGTATCAGCCTCCCAGGGACTAGGATTACAAGCAACAATATTTTTGCACCACTATTTCCCAGCTTCTTTCCAGATTTAAACACAACAAACTCTGTGTTAAAAATGTTTGCATAAGTCCTTATGCATACATGTGTATTCATATTTTTTATTTGGTTAAAATATAGGATAGAACTTTTTAGTTTACAGATAAATATA
>PVLC010025801.1:0-23203 GCA_004027655.1 Graphiurus murinus | reverse complement strand
AAAATAGGGCTGGGGATGTAGCTCAGAGGTAATGTTCCTAAGTTCAATCTCCAGTACCACAAAAAAAAAAAAAAAAAAAGATTCTGAACTGGGTTCAGTGGAAGTTGCTGAGGCTGGCTTTGGTCCTCAGATCCTCTCGTCTTAGTATCCCAAGTACTGGGATTACAGCTATGCACCACCATGCCAGGTTAAAATTAATTTTTATTTTTTTTGCGGTACTGGGGATAGATCCCAGGGGCATTCTACCTCCAAGCTACATCCCCAGCCCTATTTTTATTCTTTATTTTGAAGTAGGGTCTCACTAAGTTTCGGAGGTCCTCACTAAGTAGGTGAAGCTGGCCATGAACCTGCGATCCTCCTGTTTCAGCCTCTCAAGTACTGGGATCACAAGCGTGCGCCACCACGCCTGGCTTTTCAAATTAATTTTTTTAAAATGGGCTGGGAAGCCAGGTGTGGTGGTGGCGCACACCTGTAATCCCAGCATTCGGGAGGCTGAGACCGGAGGATCCAGGTTCTCGGCTAGCCTCAGCTACCTAGTGAGGCACTCCGCAACTTAGTGAGGCTCGGTTTCAAAATAAAGAATAAAAAATAGGGCTGGGGGTGTAGCTCGGAGGTAGAATGCCCCTGAGTTCAATCCCCAGTACCGCAAAAAAAAAAAAAAAGGGCTGGCGATGTAGCTGAGTAATAGACTGCTTTCCCCGCATGTATGATGCCCTGGCTTCAATCCCCAGTACTGTCTAAAACAAAACTACGCCAAATAGGTTTTGCACTTACGGTTTAGAAACTTGTTTATTTGTGTGTGTGTGTGTGTGTGTGTGTGTGTGTGTGTGTATGATACTGGGGATGGAAGACAGGGGCATTCTACCTCTGTGCTATGGAAGACAGGGGCATTCTACCTCTGTGCTATATCCTGAGCCCTTTTTTAATATTTTTGTTTTGAAACAGGATCTCACTAGGTTGCTAAGGCTGTCCTGGAACCAGGGATCCTACTGTCTCAGCCTCCTAAGTACTGGGATTACAGGTGTGGGCCAACATTGCCTGGCTTAAAAACCTCTTAACACAAATTTCGTAGATAATTTATTTATTTTCACTTTTTGGTACTGGAGATTGAACCCAGGGGCATTCTGCCTCTGAAATACATTGCCAGCCTTATTTTTTATTTTGAAACAGAGTCTCATTAAGTTGCTGAGGCCCTGGCCAAGTGGCTCAGGCTTGCCTCGAACCTGCAATACTCCTGTTAGCCTCCCAAGTATTAAGATTACAGGTATGAGTGGGGTGTGGTTGTGCATGCTTTTAATCCCAGTACTTGGGAGGCTGAGATAGGAGGATCCAGGTTCGAGGCCAGCCCAGCTACTTAGTGAGGCCCTCTGCAACTCAGTGAGACCCTGTTTCAAAATAAAGAATAAAAAATAGGGCTGGAGGTGCTCGGAGGTAGAATGCCCCTGGGTTCCATCCCCAGTACTGGGAAAAAAAAAAAAAAAAAAAGATTACAGGCATGCACTACTATGCCTGGCTTCATTGTACTTCTTTGAGGACTAGGCTTTTTTAGTTGGAGTACAGGGATCAGTAAATATTATTCATTTCCTTTGTCCTTTTTGCCCAGGCTCTTCCAGGTCAGCAGCATTGCTATTTCCTCAACAAAGATGCTCCTCTTCCAGATGGCCGAAGTCTACAAGGAACACTTCTTAGCAAAATCACCTTTCAGCACCCTGGCCGAGTTCCTCTTATCCTCAATATGATCAGACACCAAGTGGCCTATAACACTCTAATTGGAAGCTGTGTCAAAAGAACTATTTTGAAAGAAGGTATTGCCTTTCTTTTTGATAAACTTACTGAAAGATGGGAACTATTCCAGTGATTCTTTAATTTGGTGGCCCTTCAAAACACCTGTGGAGCTTTTTAAAGTATAGATGATTGGTCTCTACAGAACTGAATTAGAACCACAGTGGGAATAGTTGGGTGTCTCATTTAAATGCTGCAAATAATTTTGATGAAATCAGTCTGTTCCAACTGGCATTCATTTGGAAACTTCAATTAGAACCGCAAATGGAAGGAGTTGGGAATCTAGTTTAATAGCCACAAAGGAAAGCCTGGCATGGTGGCGCACAATTGTAACCCCAGTACTTGGGAGGCTGAGACAGGAGGATCGCAGGTTTGTGGCCAGCCTCAGCTACTCAGACCCTGTTTCATAAATAAAGAATAAAAGCCGGGTGTGGTGGTGCATGCTTGTAATCCCAGCATTCGGGAGGCTGAGACAGGAGGATCCGGGCTCGAGGCCAGGCTCAGCTACATAGTGAGGCACTCTGCAACTTAGTGAGACCCTGTTTCAAAAAATAAAGAATAAAATAGGACTAGGGGTGTAGCTTGGAGGTAAAATGCCCCTGAGTTCAATCCCCAGTACTGCAAAAAAAAAAAAAAATGTGATCCTTTATGTCTGGGTTACCAGAAGGTTTGGTTTAAGAACCAGGGTTGGAGATGTAGCTCAGTGATAGAGCACTTGCCTAGCATGTGTGAAGCCCTGGGTTCAATCCCCAGTGTTAAAAAAAAAACCAAACAGAGAGAGAAGAAAAACACTAATGGTGACAGATATGTGTGTATTTGGCAAAAAATCTATCATTTTAGGTTGTAGCCTCTACATTTGTTCTTACCAAACACTGAGCTGCCTAGCTAACTGCTGTAAAACACTGGCAGAAAGCAGGGTTCATAGTAGTGAGGTTGAAGTGTGCTTATCAAAAAGAAAGAAAAATCTTCATGTCCACTTTTATGTTCAGAATTCACTTCCAAGGCAGCGTGTTTATTTGTGCCACAGTTTTAAAAATGTTTTAGGTATCAGATAGCTTCATCTTAGAAATTTGGAAGTTCAAAGCTGGGCGTGGTGGCGCACACTTGTAATCCCAGTACTTGGGAGGCTGACACCGGAGGATCTGGGTTCGATGCCAGCCTTAGCTATTTAGTGAGGCCCTGTGAAACTTAATGAGACCCTGTTTCAAAATAAAGAACAAAAAATAGGACTGGGGCTGTAGCTTGGAGGTAGAATGCCCCCTGGGTTCCATCCCCAGTACCACAAAAAAAAAGAAAAGAAATTTGGAAGTTCAGCCAGGTGTGGTGGCCCACACTTGTAATGCCAGTACTTGGGAGGCTGAGACAGGAGGTTCGAAGTTCAAATCAAAGCCAGCCTTTAGCGACTTAGTGAGGCTCTCAGCAACCTTTTTTTTTTTTGGTGGTACTGGGGATTGAACCCAGGGGCATTCTACCTCTGAGCTACATTCCCCAGTCCTATTTTTTTAGTCTTTATTTTGAAACAGGGTCTCCCTAAGTTGCCGAGGGCCTCACTAAGTAGCTGAGGCTAGCCAGGAACCCGGATCCTTCTGTCTCAGCTTCCCAAGTACTGGGATTACAAGTGTGCGCCACCATGCCCAGCTCTCAGCAACCTATTGAGACTGTTTCCGAATAAGAAGTAAAATCGGACTGGGGGTTAGCTTGTAGGTAAAATGCCCCTAGGTCCAATCCCTAGTATCACCAAGGAGGGGAGGGAGGAAGGGAGGGAGGGAGGGAGGGAGGGAGGAAATAAAGTAATTTGAAAATTTAGTTACTTTTTTGTTTTGGAGAACTTTACAATAAGCTGGCAAGTTGTTGGAATCTGAATTTTTTGTCATTTTTAGTTGAAGTAGAAGGTTTCTTATGTGAAAAAAGTATAGAATCAGTTTCCAGAACGGGGAAAAAAGGATTTTACTCTGTATATTAAAGGATTATTAATTTGTCTCATGTCTTAAATTTGGTTGTCTTATGAACTTTTTTTGCCTTTTAGATTCTCCTGGGCTCCTCCAGTTTGAAGTGTGTCCCCTCTCAGAGTCCCGTTTCAGTGTATCTTTTCAACACCCTGTGAATGACTCCCTGGTGTGTGGTGAGTTGTATGGATAGCTAACATCTCTCTCAGAGTAGCAGTTTGGTCCCTGTATCATTTTTTTTTTTTTTTTTTTTTTTTTTCCGGTACTGGGGATTGAACTCAGGGGCATTCTACCTCTGAGCTACACCCCCAGCCCTATTTTTTATTCTTTATTTTGAAACCGGGTCTCACTAAGTTGCAGAGTGCCTCACTAGGTAGCTGAGGCTGGCCGCGAACCCGGATCCTCCGATTTCAGCCTCCCGAATGCTGGGATTACAAGCGTGCGCCACTACGCCCAGCTTCCCTGTATCATTTTTGAAGAGTCAGATGCTAAATCTATCACAAATATCTCCTATATATTTTGTCTTTCAGTGGTAATGGATGTGCAGGATTCTACACATGTGAGCTGTAAACTCTATAAGGGACTGTCGGATGCACTAATCTGCACAGATGACTTCATTGCCAAAGTTGTTCAAAGGTAACACTGACCCTTTTCCATCTGAGTCCCACTAAAAGTATATTGTTTTTCAGTGTTAGATTGTATTAAAAATAAAGGAGAAAATCACTTATTCCTTTGAATTCACTCTCTGCTTTTGGATTAAATAATGATCTGAGCTTTGGTTTTTTAAAATTTAATATCACCATGAAAGTAATAGGAAATAAGGTAGGCAAGTTTAATCCTGGTGTTAGGGAACTTTAAGGTAAGAGACAGCTGAAATAAGATATAATTATTTTTTCACCTATCCTCTTTTGGTACTTTTATTTTTTTATTTATTTATTTTTTTTTTTGCGGTACTGGGGATTGAACTCAGGGGCATTCTACCTTCGAGCTATACCCCCAGCCCTATTTTTTATTCTTTATTTTGAGACCGAGTCTCACTAAGTTGCGGAGTGCCTCACTAGGTAGCTGAGGCTGGCCTCGAACCTGGATCCTCCGGTCTCAGCCTCCCGAATGCTGGGATTACAAGCGTGCGCCACCACGCCCGGCTCTCTTTTGGTACTTTTAATAGATATATATTAAATGGTAGTGTGTGTGAAGACACTTAAGCCAACCAGCTTTCTAGAAAATTAGTATGTAATTTTTCTAAAGCAGGTGCTAGCCGGACATAGTGGCCCACGCCTGTGATCCCAGTACTTGGGAGGCTGATAGGAGGATTGCAGGTTCGAGGACAGCCTCAGCAAGCAGTGAGACTCTCTTCAACCCAGTTTCCAAATAAATAAAATCGGAGCTGGGCGTGGTTGTGCATGCTTGTAATCCTAGTATTTGAGAGGCTGAGACCGGAGGATCCGGGTTCACGGCCAGCCTGAGCTACTTAGTGAAGCACTCTGCAACTTAGTGAGACCCAGTTTCAAAATAAAGAATAAAAAAATAGGGCTGGGGGTGTAGCTCGGACGTAGAATGCCCTGGGATTCAATCCCCAGTACCACAGACACACACACAAAAAAATCAGTAAGATATATATCAGCTTTATCACTTTTCACAACAGTGTGGCTTGGGGATGATCTAAGTCACTAAGATTTAGAACTTGATGGGTCAAGAGATTTTTTAGTAAACTGGGCATGGTGGTGTACGCTTGTAATCCCAGCATTTGGGAGGCTGAGATGGGAGGATCCGGGTTCACAGCCAGCCTCAGCTACCTAGTGAGGCACTCCACAACTTAGTAAGACCCTATTTCAAAATAAAGAATAACAAATAGGGCTGGCGTTATAGCTCGGAGGTAGAATGCACCTGAGTTCCATCCCCAGTACCAAAAAAAAAAAAAAAAAAAAAAGATTTTTTAATGGTTTATTAATTAACATAAATGATCCAGGCCAGGTGTGGTGGTGCATGTTTGTAATCCCATTACTTGGGAGGCTGAGAAAGGAGGATTGCAGGTTCAAAGATAGCCTCAGCTGCCGGGCGTGGTGGTGTACTCTTGTAATCCCAGCATTTGGGAGACTGAGACCAGAAGATCTGGGTTCTTGGCCAGCCTCAGCTACCTAGTGAGGCACTCTGCAACTTAGTGAGACCCTGTTTCAAAATAAAGAATAAAAAATAGGGTTGGGGGTGTAGCTCGGAGGTACAATGCCCCTGAGTTCAATCCTCAGTTCCGCAAAAAAAAAAAAAAAGGATAGCCTCAGCAAGTAGCAAGTATTTTTATAAAGATTAAGAAATAGGGCTGGGGTGTAGCTTGGAAATAGAATCCCCCAGAGCTCAATCTTTAGTACGGAAAAAAAAAAAAAAAGAAAAAAAAGATTCCATTAATTAACATGGAAACCCCATAAGGAAGGTATTTTTTGTCCTGTGTTCCATTATTATTACCAGTTTTCTTTTCATTTTTTTTCTTTTTAATTTAATTTATTTTTTGTGGTACTGGGGATTGAACCCAGGGCATTTTTATCTTTGAGCTATACCCC
Organism: Graphiurus murinus; assembly: GCA_004027655.1. Lineage (NCBI taxonomy): Eukaryota > Metazoa > Chordata > Mammalia > Rodentia > Gliridae > Graphiurus > Graphiurus murinus. The sequence continues at coordinate 16,920 of PVLC010025801.1, read as the reverse complement.
TAGCCCTATTTTATTTTTATTTTGAAACAAGGTCTCCCTAAGTTGATCAGAGTCTCACTACTTGATGAGGCTATCCTTGAACCAGCAATCCTCCTGTCTTAGCCTCTCATGTACTGGGATTACAAGCCTGTACCACCATGCCCAGCTTTACCAGTTTTCTTTGAGTTCAATATGAAATCCAATCATTTGGACTTTTGTTTGTGGTTTGTTTTTTGTGTTTCGTAACAGGTTAACAATTTCCTACTGGGTCAGATTCTTTTTGGAATGAATATTTGGCATTTGATGGAACTACTCTTGTCTTCCACATTACTTCTTACCTGAAAACTGCTTAGTAAAAACGTGTGGCTTATTTATTTGTTTATTTATTTATTTATTTATTTTGGTACTGGGGATTGAATCTAGAGGCATTCTACCTTTTAGCTACACCTCCAGCCCGGTTTCATTTCTTATTCAGAAACAGGGTCTTACTAGGTTGATGAGAGTCTCACTACTTGCTGAGGCTGTCCTGGAACCTGTGATTCTCCTATGTCAGCTTCCCAAGTACTGGGATTACAAGCGTGCGCCACCACACCTGTCTTACTTGTGGCTTATTTAAATCTCAGGCAAAACTAGAGCTTGTTTTCTCAAATGAAAAATTGGCTTCATTCAGAAGTTAGTGCAGTGTTAACTTTGTTTATTCCATCTTCTCTTACAGATGTATGTCCATCCCTGTGACGATGAGGGCTATTCGGAGGAAGGCTGAAACCATTCAGGCTGACACCCCAGCACTGTCCCTCATTGCAGAGACAGTTGAAGACATGGTGAAAAAGAACCTGCCCCCGGCTAGCAGCCCAGGGTATGGCATGACCACAGGCAACAACCCAATGAGTGGTACCACTACACCAACCAACACCTTTCCGGGGGGTCCCATTACCACCTTGTTTAATATGAGCATGAGCATCAAAGATCGGCATGAGTCGGTGGGCCATGGGGAGGACTTCAGCAAGGTGTCTCAGAACCCAATTCTTACCAGTTTGTTGCAAATCACAGGGAACGGGGGGTCTACCATTGGCTCGAGTCCGACCCCTCCTCATCACACGCCGCCACCTGTCTCTTCGATGGCCGGCAACACCAAGAACCACCCGATGCTCATGAACCTTCTTAAAGATAATCCTGCCCAGGATTTCTCAACCCTTTATGGAAGCAGTCCTTTAGAAAGGCAGAACTCCTCTTCGGGCTCACCCCGGATGGAAATGTGCCCAGGGAGCAACAAGACCAAGAAGAAGAAGTCATCAAGATTACCACCTGACAAACCCAAGCACCAGACTGAAGATGACTTTCAGAGGGAGCTATTTTCAATGGATGTTGACTCACAGAACCCTATCTTTGATGTCAACATGACAGCTGACACACTGGATACGCCACATATCACTCCAGCTCCAAGCCAGTGTAGTACTCCCCCAACGACTTACCCACAACCAGTACCTCATCCCCAACCCAGTATTCAAAGGATGGTCCGACTATCCAGTTCAGACAGCATTGGCCCAGATGTAACTGATATCCTTTCAGACATTGCAGAAGAAGCCTCTAAGCTTCCCAGCACTAGTGATGATTGCCCACCCATTGGTACCCCTGTTCGAGATTCTTCAAGTTCTGGGCATTCTCAGAGTGCCCTCTTTGACTCTGATGTCTTTCAAACAAATAATAATGAAAATCCATATACTGATCCAGCTGACCTTATTGCAGATGCTGCTGGAAGCCCCAGTAGTGACTCTCCTACTAATCATTTTTTTCCTGATGGAGTAGATTTCAATCCTGATTTATTGAACAGCCAGAGCCAAAGTGGTTTTGGAGAAGAATATTTTGACGAAAGCAGCCAAAGTGGGGATAATGATGATTTCAAAGGATTTACATCTCAAGCACTAAATACTTTGGGGATGCCAATGCTTGCAGGTGATAATGGTGAGACAAAATTTAAAGGCAATAGCCAAGCTGACACGGTTGATTTCAGTATTATATCAGTAGCTGGTAAGGCTTTGGGTCCTGCAGAACTTATGGAGCATCACAGTGGTAGTCAGAGTCCTTTATTGACGACTGGGGACCTAGGGAAAGAAAAGATTCAGAAGAGGGTAAAGGACGGCAATGGTACTAGCAATAGTAGTCTGTCAGGCCCAGGATTAGACGGCAAACCAGGGAAGCGCAGTCGCACCCCTTCCAACGATGGGAAAAGCAAAGATAAGCCTCCAAAGCGGAAGAAAGCAGACACTGAGGGAAAGTCTCCATCTCACAGTTCTTCTAATCGACCTTTTACCCCACCTACTAGTACAGGTGGGTCCAAATCTCCAGGCAGTTCAGGAAGATCTCAGACTCCCCCAGGTGTTGCCACACCACCCATTCCCAAAATCACTATTCAAATTCCTAAGGGAACAGTGATGGTGGGCAAGCCCTCTCACAGTCAGTATACCAGTAGTGGTTCTGTGTCTTCCTCTGGCGGCAAAAGCCACCATAGCCATTCTTCCTCCTCTTCTTCCTCATCTTCTGCTTCCACTTCAGGCAAGATGAAAAGCAGTAAATCAGAAGGCTCATCAAGTTCCAAGTTAAGTAGCAGTATGTATTCTAGCCAAGGGTCTTCTGGATCTGGTCAGTCCAAAAATTCATCCCAGTCTGGGGGGAAGCCAGGTTCCTCACCCATTACTAAGCATGGACTGAGCAGTGGCTCTAGCAGTACCAAGATGAAACCTCAAGGCAAGCCATCATCACTTATGAATCCTTCTTTAAGTAAACCAAACATATCCCCTTCTCATTCAAGGCCTCCTGGAGGCTCTGATAAGCTTGCTTCTCCAATGAAGCCTGTTCCTGGGACTCCTCCATCCTCTAAAGCTAAGTCCCCTATCAGTTCAGGTTCTGGTGGTTCTCATATGTCTGGAACCAGTTCAAGCTCTGGCATGAAGTCTTCTTCAGGGTTAGGATCCTCAGGCTCACTGTCCCAGAAAACTCCCCCATCATCTAATTCTTGTACAACATCTTCCTCCTCATTTTCCTCAGGTGGCTCTTCCATGTCATCCTCTCAGAACCAGCATGGGAGTTCCAAAGGGAAATCTCCCAGCAGAAATAAGAAGCCGTCCTTGACAGCTGTCATAGATAAACTGAAGCATGGGGTTGTCACCAGTGGTCCTGGGGGTGAAGATCCAATGGACGGCCAGATGGGAGTAAGCACAAATTCTAGCCATCCCATGTCCTCCAAACATAATATGTCAGGAGGAGAGTTCCAGGGCAAGCGTGAGAAAAGTGATAAAGACAAATCAAAGGTTTCCACCTCGGGGGGCTCAGTGGATTCTTCTAAGAAGACCTCAGAGTCAAAAAACGTGGGGAGCACGGGTGTGGCAAAGATTATCATCAGCAAGCATGACGGAGGCTCCCCTAGTATTAAAGCCAAAGTGACTTTGCAGAAACCTGGGGAAAGTAGTGGAGAAAGCCTCAGGCCACAGATGGCCTCTTCTAAAAACTATGGCTCTCCACTGATCAGTGGTTCCACTCCAAAGCACGAACGTGGCTCTCCTAGCCATAGTAAGTCACCAGCTTATACCCCCCAGAATCTGGACAGTGAAAGTGAGTCAGGCTCCTCCATAGCAGAGAAATCTTACCAGAACAGCCCCAGCTCAGATGATGGCATTCGACCACTTCCAGAATACAGCACAGAGAAGCATAAGAAGCACAAAAAGGAAAAGAAAAAAGTAAAAGACAAAGACCGGGACCGGGACCGGGATAAAGACCGAGACAAGAAAAAATCTCATAGCATAAAGCCAGAGAGTTGGTCTAAATCACCCATCTCTTCAGACCAGTCCCTGTCTTTGACAAGTAACACAATCTTATCTGCAGACAGGCCCTCAAGGCTTAGCCCTGACTTTATGATTGGGGAGGAAGATGACGATCTTATGGATGTGGCTTTGATTGGCAATTAGGAACCTTATTTTCTAAACAAACATAGCCAGGGAAGAAACTATTAGTTTATATGTAAACCAACAAAAGGGGTGAGTCAGACAGGTCTGATTTAAGAATCCTAAAAGGCATGGCTTTGACAACAAGCTGGGTGAATTTAAAAAGGTATATTCAGACCCTACTAATAGACCACAGGGTTTGATTCTGGTTAACAAGAATTCCTTTATTCTTTTGCCAGAAAGAAAATGTTCAAAATACTTGCTTAAGAAAGGGAGGGGTGGGTGGGAGGGGTGTAAGGAGAGGGTCAGAAAAGTTTTGTGGGAAATATTCATATATATTTTTTTCTCCCTTTTTCCATTTTTAGGCCATGTTTTGAACTCATTTTAGTGCATGTATTTGAAGGGCTGGGCAGAAAATGAAAAAGCAATACATTCCTTGATGCATTTGCATGAAGGTTGTTACCGTTGTTTGGGTAGTTGTCCATTTGAGGCATGGGCAAATGAAGGACTTTGGTCATTTTGGACACTTAAGCAATGTTTGGTGTCTTTCTTAGGAGTGATTGGGGGAGGGAAGATGATTTTAGCTATTTATTTGTAATATTTTAGCCCTTATGTTTGTTTTTATACAGTGTTTCTAAATCTATGAGGTTCAGGGTTCAAAATAATAGGAGGCGGAAGAGGAAGGCTTATTTGGTGGTAGGGAGTTTGTAGCTTATGCTTCAAACCCAAGGAGATTAGAGCCTGCCTTTGGAATAAAATAGAAAAACCAAAATATTTTTATTTTAGGAGGTTTTTCATAGGGTTCAGGCATTATAGGAATATTAGGAGTTACTTCTCTCTAGGGGTATTGATCTAGCTTTTTCTTAAAAAAAAAAAAAAAAAAAAAAAAAAAGCTAGGTTGACTTTGGGGGATGTAAACATATTTTCAGATGCAGTAAGGTGTAATGGGACAACCTTCCTGACCCAGTGGCATGAAAACCATTACAGAATTAATAGTTCTCCTATTTCTACAATGTGCCAAAAGTCCGTATCCCAGCATTTTGTTTGCAGGAGAACTGATGCCATTCCTAAGAGCTGGGCTCTTTGTTTCTCTTCATCACAAGGAGGAGGAGGTCAGACTTTAATCACTCCACTGTATGCTCCCTGAGATAAGACAGTAAAAAAAAAAAATTGCAGCCATAGTTCACTTAAAACAATTTCAAGCTCACTTGAAGTAATGGGGGCCTGGAATGCTAGGTGAGCATGAAGATAAACTATCCTTGCTACTGTGTAGCAACACAGTTGGATCTGTTTGGAGAAACAGGTCTGAGTCTGGATTCTGGGGACATCAATAAGAAGCCCTTTTCATAAATACAGAAATCCAGGAGACCGTTTTGAGTGCAACAGAAATTCTCAGTATTTGGAGGGTCCTCAAAATTCTGCGGCCTTACTTTGATTTTGACACCTTGCACTGTGCCATTCCTGATGATTCCATTCAGGATCTGTATCAGCGGGGCAGGGCATAGTTCCCAGCATAACTCTTCTGGATTTAAAAGGAAAAAAAAAAAAAAAAAAAGCCAGGTGATTCATGTATGTGTGTGTCATAAGTGGAGTGACTTCATCAGACATGGAAGATTTCTATATTCGGCTCTTTCTGCAGGTTGGAGTTAGCATAGAGTTGGAAAATCTGCTTTGGCTTGCTTTCCTGACTGTCTCTCATTTCCTCTAGTGTCCTCCCTTTTCTGATCATCAGCTCTCAACAACTCTGCCACATTTGTGTCCCAAGGTAATAAGAAGTAGGAAACAAAACATTGCAAAGTGGAGCAAGAAAAGTTATCGGTTACCATATCAGAGTCAAATGTCTTGGGTGACACTAAGGAGGACATGGGCAAGGTGATACCAGAGTGCTTTATCTTGTGATGCTGATACAGTAGCAGCCTCTCAGACATACAACCAGGTTGGATTTCTCTCAAGTTTGTCACCTAGTTTTGAATCCTATCCCATTGGTTTCCACAGGAAAATTTAAGTTACATGGTTTTTAAGATTGTTCTGGGTGGGGAAAGTCTTGTGGGGAATGTACTGCATAGTATCAGGGGCTTAGCTCCCCCAAGCAGAGCCAACAAATACCAAAATGAGTAAACTGGGAAGCTTTTTCTCTCTTTCTGTCTTCATCCCAGATCAAAGAATCTCGAGTTAGGATCTGGATGAAGGATAAGCCCCTGAATTGTCGATGGGCACACCCCACACACTGACCCAGCATCTGAACTTGCTTAACAGGGAGCCGGGGCTAAACTACTTCACCCTGCCTGAGAACCAGGGAGCACTGCATTTCTCCACAGGGTGGAGGAGAAGAGGCAGAATAAACCAAGCCTGGGACACCTCCCTCCTGTCTAGGTGTACTCATTCTCCTGTTTCAAAAGACGGCAAGGATGTGAAGTCATCTTCTACCTATCTTCTGCTGCTGGCGTCTTATGTATTCTTAGTTTGACCTGATTCCTCTTCTGTCTTTTGGCTTCTTGTTAGGGATTCTTATTCAAAATCTGCTCTGATGTACATGAAGATTTCAGATTCAAATTCAGTGTGTCTTAAAAGTATTTTGGGGGGAGGTGGGAGGGTCTGAAGCAGGATATAATTGCCAAAACCAGGTTTGAGGTTGGTGACTCTTAAAAAGGATTTTCCTTCTTCAAGCCTAGGTCTGAAATTCTAGTGCAGCAATATCAAGAATTTTCAGAAGAAACCCTTTCAGGGAGACAGTGAGTCATACAGTATCCACAATTGAGTCACTTAAAGCAAATGTCAGTATAGGAAGCATTTACAATCCCCGGGCAATCTCATTTTTTAAAATTTTCTTTATTTCTGTCCTGCCCCCGATTTATTTCTACCCTTGCATTTTTTGGAGGGGCAGGAAGTATTTAATATCTCAGAAGCTAGGTTGGGAAACATCCTCAACTAAGCTGAGCTTTAAGTTTTAAGTTTAAAAATGTACATCAGGAGCAGTGGGGAGGGTCTTTTTCTAAAGAAAATCTTTCAAATTTGATTTTCTGTGTGTATGGCCGTTCTGTAAATACTTTGGGGTTTTTTCAATTTGTTTTGAAAGTAGACATCTGTTTGTGGGATTTCCCCAAAAAACCTGTTTATTTACATGCAAATAAATTTCTTTGATAAAAAGTAATATGCCTATGTATAATAAAATTTTAACCTTCGAGTAATTTTTATTGCTCAGCTTTTCAAAAATATTCAAACAAAAACATAATGTCTTCTCTGAGTGAGTATAAATGGGTGCATAGGGATGGATAATTGGTAGCACCCATGAAACATTTCATTATATTTCATTTATCTTTGTGTGTTTTTCCTTTTTTTTTTTTTTTTTCTTTTTTAATTTACCAGATGGATGGCTCAGTCAGTAGTTCTTCTAGGAGGAAACATCTATTAGATATGACTATACTTAAAAGCTGTTTTAATTGCACTAGCTGAAGTGAAGTAAAAACACTTCAAAGTATCTGGCACCAGAGTAGAATGTAACATATGGATCTGGATTTGTGGGTCTGAGAATGAGTTTTCTGAAGCTTCCTCAGAAAGCTTTCTAGTTCTTTGCTTTTGAAGCCCTTTCTAAAAGATATAAAAGAAAGGTTATTCGAGTGTTTTAAGAATTGGGTAGCCCTGCTGGGTTTGGTGGCACATGCCTGTGATCCCAGTACTTGGGAGGCTGAGACAGGAGGATAACAGGTTTGAGTTCAGCCTCAGCAACTTAGAGACTTGTTTCAAAATAAAATAGGGCTGGGTGTGTAACTTGGAGGTAGAATGCCTGTGGGGCTCAATGCCTAGTGCCAGAAAAAATTTAGTAGCCCCCTATAATCCCAGCAACCAGAGGTCAGGGCAGGAAGATCTGAAATTCCGGGGCAATTTAGCAAGACTCTTGTTTCAAAATAGTATACAAGCCAGGGTGACGTGGCCCATGCTTGTAATCCCAGTACTTGGGAGGCTGAGACAGGAAGTTCGCAGGTTCAAAGCCAGCCTCAACAACTTAGACTCTCAGAAACTGTTTCCAAATAAAATATAAAATAGGTTTGGGGGTGTAGTAGAAGGTCCCTGGGTTCCATCCCCAGTACCACAAAAAATAAAGGAGGTGAGCCCTAGCACAATAGCCCATCTGTAATCCCAGGACTGAGGAGGTTGAGGCGGGAAGATCACAAGTTCAGGTCAGCCTGAGCAATTTAACTAGACTCTTAAAATTTTTTTTTAAAAAAAGGGTTGGTGTATTTTGGAGGTAGAACGCCCCTGGGTTCAGTTCCCAGTATCAATAACACCAATAATATAAAAAAGGTGTACAGCCCCCCTCCCCTGTGCTCAATCCCCAGTATCCCTCCAAAGGCACACACAAAAGAATTGGGTAATTGGGAAATGAGCTAGATAGATATAGCTATTGAATGCGGTGCTTGGTGCTCTTAGAAATGTTCATAATCGGATTCATAACAAGTCAGTCACTAAAACTACTAATTAAAAGGGTGTGAAGACAAACTCCTGCTTTGGGAGCATACAATTAACTAGTACTGCTGCTTTGCCAGGACTATTGGAATTTATGATACGGTTTCTAGTACTTCGTGTTTGAGAAGTTGTATTTTTAGTTTGTTCTTAATTTGTGGGAAGTCGATCTTAAATCCTGGGTCTCTGGAGGTCGGAGTTATTAAAATATAGTAATACGATGGCACAGAACAGCTTCTATACAAGGAGTCCCAGTCGCAAGAAAGTCCTAGTTTACACCGGGCAAAAGCCCCCGCCTACTCGCTGTCACACGCTTGTTTCTCCCGCCAAAGTGGCATCATTCTCAGGTTCTCACCAACCAGAGCTCTGATTGGAGGGCAGGCAAGCCCTACAGCCCATTGGGCGCCGGCAGCGCCGGAGGGGCGGGGAAACCAAAGGCTCTTCTGCTTCGCCCGCCCCCACCCCACTGACGCGCGCCCCTCCCCCAGCGGGAGGAATGGTTGCTCGGATCCTGCACTGCACCCCCTGACCCCAAGGCCCAAGGTGTGGCCTTGCGGCCACCCCCAGAACACACCGGGGCGCGCGGCTTGCCCCTCGGCGCAATTAGGCCCTGCCTTCCCTAGCCATGCACAGGGAGCCTCCTGCCCTGGAGCGGCCCCCCAGGCCTCCCTGCAGCACCCCGTAATGCAATCTACCGGGGCGGGGGAGGCGGCGGCAGCAGCTACGACGGCGGCGGCAGTAGCAGCAGCAACATCAGCACTGCCTAAATCTAGAGACATCCCGAAAGAAGAGAAAAATGGCTCCGAGCAGGGACCGTCTGCTACACTTTGGGTTCAAGGCGACAGTAAGTGATAGGAGAAGGGAGTTGGGTGGCCAGAAAAGATGTGTGTGCTAGCCCAGGGTCCTGGGGAAGAAGTGATACGACTAGGGGTTGGGGGTGGTGGTGAGGCCGACAGCTCAGGTTCTACGTGGGTTAGTGCGTACCTGTTTGCCGGCGTAGGGGAGGAGAGGGAACCCGGGAAGGATGGGGGGGGGGGGTCCTGTGCGGTGTGCAATCCTCCCGCTTTCCTCTCCCTCACCCGTCCGCGAGCACGCGCGCACTTGCACCCGCCCCACAGCTCCCCCCTCCAATCACACACACACTTAGGCACTTCCCTGCCTCGCCTTCTCCCGGTGGGCTTGCCTGCCTCGGAGGCGGCGGGGGGCTCGGGCGGCCGGCGCCGCGGTGCTCCGGCAGCCGGCGGGCGCGCGGTCAGGGGCTGCGTCCGGGGTGGGGGAGGGGTGGTCTCGCGCCGCCGCCGCCGCGCGCTCCTCCCCTCCCCCGGCCTTCCGAGGCCCGGACGGCTCTGCCCAATGAGGAGCGGCGTTGCTGGCAGGTGGGGAGTGTTTTTGTTTTGGGTTGAAGTTGAGGCTGAGGAGAGAGCCGAGCTAGCGACAAGCAGTCGTCGCGGCCGCGGGCGCCGCGGGAGGTGGTGGAGGTCCCCCCCCCGGAGTCGAGAGGTCTTTCCCCACTGTCCGACGGCCCCGGCCTTGCCCCTCCGCCGCCGCCTTCTCGTCCCGGAACTCCCGGGCCTGCCCTGGGCCCCCTGTCTTTGCTCTCCGTGCGCCGCAGCGCCCGGCCCGGGCCGCACCCGCCGGCCCGATGAGGAGGGACGTGAACGGAGTGACCAAGAGCAGGTTTGAGGTGTGAGCTTGGGGGGATCGGGGTACGAGGAAGGCCAGCCCCGCTCTCCTACCCCGAAACATTCGCTCGGAGCCTCCTCCCTCGCCAGGCTCTGTCACCCACCCCCGTCAGGGTTGCCTGCCCTTTCCCCTTTCAGCGACCGAAAGCCAGCGCCACCCGGCTAGCCTAGTTCTCCGGGCTGCTCGCCTGCTTCCCCTTCCCACCGGCTGGCCACGGCGAGGGATTAGCTGTGGCGCCCTAATTCCCCCCTCCCCCCGATCACTCAGCTTTCCATTTTTTACACACCCTTGGCTTGCCTCCTTCCACCCCGCAGAAAAAGCATCACGGCTCCGACCGGCCAGAGGGAGCATCTTCCTGCTACCTCTTTGATGAAGCTTCTGCCGTCTGTACAGAGGGGAAGCGATGGGCTGGGGGCCATTTCTCCAGCTTGAGACCTTGATTAAACTAGGGAAGTGGGGGTGGTAGACTGGGATGATAGAAGAGACCACGGGTTTTCGGTGCTGTGTTTGGTTTGGGTATTGTTCTGATACTTCCTCTTCTTTCCCGTTTAGTCTGTACTTTGGTAGCTCATTGTTTTGGGGAACCCTTAGATGTCTGCATGCTTTGAGATTGGGACGAAAGTCTGAGAGACTTCAGAAAATCCATTCCAGTTTGTCTCAAGAACTTTTCCTCTGGTGAGGGAGGCTTACAGTCATGGAATTGGAAAGTGGGCCGTCTGAAAGTATCTTTAGAGAGTATCATTGTGTGGGGGAAGGGATTTCTTTGGGAACTATGAAGTATTGTAACTGTTGACGAATTATAGTAGTATAATAATGCACTGGAAGATTCATTGGTGGGGGGGGGGGGAAAAGAAACATATACAAGAAGTGTAAATGTTACCTGACCTTTTCTGGCAGAAGATCCGACTGACTTCGGATCACTTACTGATCAGAGTACATCTCACTTGATATTTTTCTTGAAATGGTAAAAGGGTGAAACAAAAGTTTTAGGAAGCCGGGCGTGGTGGCGCACGCTTGTAATCCCAGCATTCGGGAGGCTGAGACCGGAGGATCCGGGTTCGCGGCCAGCCTCTGCTATCTAGTGAGGCACTCCGCAACTTAGTGAGACCTGGTTTCAAAATAAAGAATAAAAAATAGGGCTGGGGGTATAGCTCGGAGGTAGAATGCCCCTGAGTTCAATCCCCAGTACCGAAAAAAAAAAAAAGTTTTAGGAAACACACCAACTACATGCAGGGAGTGAAAAAGTTTACCTAAGGATCTTCAGTTACCTAAGGTTTCTTCTTTTTTTCCTTTTTATGCTTATGAGAAAAAAAAATCTGAAATTGCCCCCAAAGACAAGACAGGTGCATTTAAAGGAATAGAAATTCAGAGCTATAATATTAAGTTGCAGATTAGTGGGGAAAAATCAAAGAATTGGTCGTCTCAGTTTTCATATGTAACTTAATCATGGAATTCCAGCAAGTATTATAGTTGATATTTGGTGTTAGTTTAAAGACATCCTATTCCCCTGATGTGGAGAGTCCAATAAAGTTAATTTATAGTAGTTTCATATTCAGTACAAATAAAAATTCAGAATGCCATTAAAATTACTGAATAGACATTTGATAGTTAAGGAGAATCAAAAGTCTTAAATCGTGAAGGTTGAGTGGGGGGGATAGCCTTTTGTTGCTGCAGTTAGTATTTTGCCATTTTATTGTTCACTTTAGGTTGTTGAAAAATTATTGAAAAGAATTCATTTGTAGTATGTGCTTTGCTGAAGCTGTCCTCCAACCTGCAATATTACTATCTCAGCTTCCCAAGTACTGGGATTACAAGTATGTGCCACCACACCCCGCTTTTAATTTTTTTTTTTTATGCTGGGGATTGAAAATCACGGGGACATTCTGCCTCTGAGCTATATCCCCAGCCCTTTTAAATTTTTTTTTAAATTTTATCTTGAAAGAGTCTCACTAATTTTTTGAAGCTGGCCTTGAACCTGTGATCCTTGCATCTCAGCTGCCCAATTAATGGGATTGCAGGGGTGTGTCATCACACCCTTAGGTTTTAATTTATAGTTTGTAGTGGTGGCATTAAAATAAAATTTATTGCTTTGTTATATCTATTTATCTTGACTATTATGTAGCTGGCAACTAAAGCTTTCTAAATGTGATCTGAGAAAACGAAAAAAAAAAAAAAAGAATAAGGGGGGAAAACCTCATTGCATACTGTTTATGATTACAGTGTTTATAAACCAAAAGTTATTCTGTGCAGGGCATGGTGGCCTAAACTTGTAATCCCAGTACCTGGGAGGCTGAGACCAGAGGATCACGGGTTCGCAGCCAGCCTCAACTACTTAGTGAAGCCCTCTGCAGCCTAGTGAAACCCTGTTTCAAAATAAAGAATTAAAAATAGGGCTAGGGGTTATCTCAGAGGTAGAATGCCTCTGATAATCCCCAGTACCACCACCAAAAAGAAAAGCTATTCTGTTGGGTGTGAAGTATTCCATGCTAGAATACAAATGAAAATATTAATAAGTTTAACTTATCTCCTTTCTTAAATATGTTTACCTCTGTTGACCTAATTTATAAATAGTAAGACAATTAGTAAACTGGCCTCTTATGAAGGAATGCACATACTGCTAATTCATTCAGAATATCTTTTTGTGTGTGTGGTGCTGGGGATTGAACCCAGGGGCATTCTACCTTTGAGCTAGATCCCCAGTCCTGAGTGCTGAGTACTGATATTATAAGTGTGCACCACCACACCTGGCTGAGAATATTTTAAATATCAGGCCTGTGCCACTGTGCCAGGATAAATAGATGGTATTTATTTATTCTTAATTTATTTTTGTAGTACTAGAGATTGAACCCAGGGGCATTCTACCTGTGAACTGCACCTCCAGCCTTACTTTATTTCTTATTTTGAAACAGGGACTCACTAAGTTGCTCAGGCTGGGTGTGAACCTACTATCTTCCTGTCTCAGCCTCCCAAGTACTAGGATTACAAATGTGTCACCTGGCTTTAGATAATTGTGTGTGTGCCTGCGGGCGGGTGTGTTCCTAGGGATTGAACCCAGGGGCATTCTACCTCTGAGCTACACCCTGAGTCCTACTTTATTTATTTATTTTTTGCGGTACTGGGGATTGAACTCAGGGGCATTCTACCTCCAAGCTATACCCCCAGCCCTATTTTTTTATTCTTTATTTTGAAACAGGGTCTCACTAAGTTGTGGAGTGCCTCACTCGGTAGCTGAGGCTGGCCTCGAACCTGGATCCTCCAGTCTCAGCCCCCCAAATGCTGGGATTACAAGTGTGTGCCACTATGCCTGGCTTCCTACTTTATTTTTTATTTTAAAACAGGGTCTCAGTTGTGGAGGGCCTCACTAAGTTGCTGAAGCTAGCCTCGAACCTGGATCCTCCTGTCTCAGCTTCCCAAGTACTGGGATTATAAGGGTGCACCACCATGCGTGGTTTAGATGATTTTATTTATTTATTTATTTATTTATTTATTTATTTATTTATTTATTGGGACTGAACCCAGGGGCATTCTACCACCGAGCTACACCCCCAGCCCTACTTTTTAGTTTTATTTTGAAACAGGGTCTGGCTGGGTTGATAAGGGTCTCACTACTTTCAGAGGCTGTCCTTGAACCCAGAATCCTCCTGTCTCAGCCTCCCAAGTATTGGGAATACAAGCATGCGTGCCACCAAGTCCGCTCATGGATTCTCATTTAAAGATCATCTAAGCCAGGCATGGTGGCACGGCCTGTAATCTCATTACTTGGGAGGCTGTGAGACAGGAGGATCCCAGATTCAAGGCCAGCCTCAGCTACTTAGTGAGGCCGTCAGCAACTTATTGAGATCCTGTTTCAAAATAAAGAATTAAAAAATAGGACTGGGGGTGTAGCTTGAAGGTAGAATGCCCATAGGTTCAATCCTCAGTACTGGGAAAAAAAATGAGAACTTTTGTGAGTCCAGAAAATCTTATATCTTACTGTCTTTCTTATCAGCAATTAATAGCTAATTTCACATTCTGGTCATGACTAATGTAAAAAGTGAAGGTTTCTTGGGGAATATAACTGAAACTTAGGCTCTTCATAGTTGATTCATACCGATGCTTTTATAAGGAATTTTTTGTTTAGTATGCTTTTGGATGTTCTAACTGGAGGCCACATGATTTAAATCTCACACAGATAGAGCTGCAGAAAACACTTCAAAATCAAGAGAATAATCAAATATGTAGCACCCTGTAGAATAGACAAAGTAAATGACCATGTTGGATGAAGAATTGAAGAGATCCAGAGATGTGAAATTTCATGTTCCTTGCTCTATCACCTCAGCATTAAGTCTATACAATAAACTTTTTTTTTTTTTTTTTGGTATTGGGCATTGAACCCAGGGGCATTCTACCTCAGAGATACACCCCCAGCCCTATTTTTATTCTTTATTTTTGAAACAGGGTCTCACGTAGTTGCATAGAGCCTCACTAGGTAGCTGAGGCTGGCTGTGAACCCAGATCCTCTGGTCTCAGCCTCCCAAGTACTGGGATTACAAGCATGCGCCACCACACCCGACTCAAAATAAACCTTTTTTGAGTTAATGTAGTGTATGTTGAATTATTAGTTACATAAGTTGAAATTCATTTGAACATTTAAAATATCACTTACGGTGAACTTCATTTTTTGCCAGTTTTGATAATTTCCTTTCAAATTTAGTGATGGCAATTGAATGCTTCCACATGCCAGGCACTGAACTAGTTTTTTTTCCAGTATTGGGGATTCAACCCAGGGGCATTCTATCTCCAAGTACACCCCTAGCCCAATATTTTATTCTTTAATTTGAAACAGGGTTTTACTAAGTTGCAGAAGGCCTCACTAAGTAGCTAAAGCTGGCAGTGAACCTGTAATCTTTCTGTCTCAGCCTCCCAAGTACTAGGATTATAACTGTGGGCCACCACACCCTGCTGAGCTGAATGTTTTATTTTAGTTGCCTTTTTTTTTGTAGTACCAGGGATTGAACTCAGGGGCGTTCTACCTCCGAGCTATACCCCCAGCCCTATTTTTTATTCTTTATTTTGAAACAGGGTCTCATTAAGTTGCGGAGGGCCTCACTAAGTAGCTGAGGCTAGTCTCTAACCCAGAACCTCTGGTCTCAGCCTCCCAAATGCTGGGATTACAAGCATGCGCCACCACGCCCGGCTGCTTTTTTTTTTTTTTTTTTTGTACTAGGGTTTGAACCCAGGGACATTCTGCCACCATCCTACACCCTAGCCTTTTTTATTTTGAAACAGGTTCTTGCTAAATTGTTGAGGGTTTTACTAAATTGCTGAGGCTGTCCTAGAAACCCTCTCAGCTGGGATTATAGGCGTGGGGCACTTGACCTCCTCAGTTACTCTGATTCTTACAGTTATATTTTACAGTTTAGGAAAGTGAGGACCTGAGAGGTTTTCAAGTTTCACAGTTCAAAAGTGAGGTAGCCACACAGGCCTGTAATCTCAGTACTTGGGAGGCTGAGATGGGAGGAACGACAGTTTGAGGACAGCTTCAGCAAATAGTGAGACTCATCAATCTCTCAATAGTGAGACCATTTCAAAATAAAAATAAAATGGGGCTGAGGGTGTAGTTTAGAGGTAGAATACGCCTGGGTTCAATCCCTATTACCACACACACACACACGGGTAGGGGAGCCAAGATTCCAGTGGGCATTTAAAAAAATTCCACTCTCTCATCCTGTTCTGTTTTTAGCATAACTCACCCAAAAGCCCATAAAATGTGTGGAAAGTGCTATCCTAAAATTCTTCATCCTTAGACCCTGTTTCAAAATAAAGAATAAAAACTACAGCTGGGGGTGTAGCTTGAAGGTAGAATGCCTCTGAGTTCAATCCCCAGTACCTAAAAAAAAAAAAAAAGTCATGGTGGTAACATCAGCTGACACTCAGGTACCATTTTATAATTTAATCAGTACCTGAAGATGTTAAGGCTCATTTTAAGAAAGCAATATGCTCAATTTGGGCATTTGGAATTTATGTTCATTATTGTTTTCCATCATATACCACTGCTTTTCTTAAAATCTATATTATTACATATATCCTTTAACACTGAATTGTGATGATTCTTTGCCTTCTTTCTTCATTTTGTTAATTCTATTTATCCAAAAATGCAAAAGAACATACTACATTGACAATTGAGAGACCTGAATGTTAGTTAATTTTCATTTTTGCTACCAACTAACTAACATTGGTTATTTCCTTTCACTTCTTTTGCTTGATTTACTCTTATGGAAAACAAGGGAATTAGAATCAATCATGCAAGTATCTTTAGTTCCAGAAATCTGTGAATTGTAATTTTTTTTTTTTATGTGTGGTACTGGATTTGAACCCAGAGGAATTCTACCTCTCAGCTGCATCTCTAGTCCTATTTCATTATTTATTACTATTATTTATTTATTTTGTGGTACTGGGGATTGAACCCAGAGGCATTCTGCCTCTGAGCTACACTCCCAGCCCTATTTTTATTTTTATTTTGAAACAGGGTCTTGCTAGATTGATGAGAGAATGTCACTACTTGCTGAGGTTGTCCTTGAAACTGCAATCATCTCAGATTCCCAAGTACTGGGATTACAGGCATGCATCACCACACCCAGTTTTATTTTTTGTTTTGAAACAAGGTCTTACTAAGTTGCTAAGGGTCTCACTAAATTGCTAAGACTGGTCTGGAACCTATGATCCTCCTGTCTCAGCTTCCCACATGTTGGGATTACAGGCATATGCCATCAGGTCTTGCTGTGATTTTTTAAAATAAAAATACAGGACCTGGGATGTAGCTTAGTGGTATCCCAGTCCAAAAAGCCAAAAAAAAAAAAAAAAAAAAAAAAAAAAAACC
>PVLC010025800.1:0-23307 GCA_004027655.1 Graphiurus murinus | reverse complement strand
GCGGTACTGGGGATTGAACTCAGGGGCATTCTACCTCCGAGCTACACCCCCAGCCCTATTTTTTATTCTTTATTTTGAAACCGAGTCTCACTAAGTTGCGGAGTGCCTCACTAGGTAGCTGAGGCTGACCGCGAACCCGGATCCTCCGGTCTCAGCCTCCCGAATGCTGGGATTACAAGCGTGCGCCACCACGCCCGGCTCTCTTTTATTTTTTCTTTATGTCAGACTAAATCAAATTGTAAGAGTCCATCATTTGGAATCAGAATCTCGGACTGGCCATTGTTCTCTCCTCTGCTCAACTCCGTGGTCCATGCCCAATACAGGAGGCAGCTGTATACAGAGCAGCCATTCTCTCGAGAGTCTTCACAGAGCCTTATGTGGATGCTGAACAATGGGCATGGACACTGTATTGATGAGGCTGCTTTAACTGGAGAGTGAATTATCTTGGCTTTAGCATAGACTCTTGAGAGCTTCTGGGAGAAGAGAGAAGAAAGACTTATTTAAACATTTTTTTTTTTTCATCTCCAACCCAATAAAGAGCCAGGGATGGGGGCGGGGTGGAGAATGGCTATGATAAATAAGAGAGTAGTGAGACACAAGTTCTTGAGTTGGACAGCCTTAGTCACGGTCATTCTCTTGGGTTATCCAAGCTTCCACATTCTCACCTGTCAAACAGATAATTGCAGTGTCCGGTCGGCAGGATATTTGGCGCTCCTCCTGCACCCCTCCCTTATCAACCTCCACACTCTCTTCTTATAGCGATGGCCTCCCGTAGCAGCTAGATTCATTTTGATAGATGTTAGAGTGTCGTAGATTGAGTTTCTGGAAAGAGTCTCAGATTTGCAAGCAGGAGGTTTATCAGGGATTCCTTCTTGTTTAGGATAGCACCTGCAGGCAGTAGGAGATAGGAGGGTGCTTAGGGAGGAGCCACCCGGGGCCACCCAACAGGAAGCTCTGTTGCTAGGGCAACTTCTCAGAGTTGCTCCAGATGAAGGCAGGATCAAGGCTCTGTACCCCTGCACAGAGCAGGTTGTGTGCAGTGCAGCATCAGGGAGGGTGTGTGGACGAGGAAGGGCAACTCCCTCGACTGACGGCGGAGAATTCCCTTAGAGGGGCTCAGCTTTGAGGTACGGGCTGCCAACACCCTTGGCAGCTGAGGGAAACAGGTGTGTCCCTCAGGGTCTATCCACGGGGAAGGGTCTATCGGATCAGAATGTCACAACATCCTCTACTCTCTACCCCTTAGCTATGTGGGTCGGCTTGCTTCTTAAAGTAAGCTCCTTCTGTTTAGAGGATTCTCAAAGATTCTGTTTTTCTTTTAGGGGTGGGGGTGTGTGCTAGGGATTGAACTCTGAGGTGCTCTACCTCTGAGCTATACTCCTAGACCTTTTTATTTTTTTATTTGGAAACAGGGTCTTGCCAAGTTGCTGAGGCTGGCCTTGAACCTGCAATCCTCCTAACTCAGCTTCCCAAGCATTGGGGTTACAGGTGTGCACCACCACACCCTGGCTAAGGATTCTGTTTTTTTATTTTTTGTTTGTTTGTTTGTTTGTTTTTAATGTCATTTCCTGGGAAAACTTGCAAGGCGGAAGGAATTGCACCCCTCCCTGCCTCTGCTGCCTCAGGGCTACACGATACTCCTCATCTCCCTCCTCTACTTCTTGACCCAAGTATTTTGAACTCTGGGCGGTCACCTTTGCTGGTTTGTTGCTTCGCTTGGGGATGGGTAGACCCTCATCACTGGGATGTCTGAACCTCTGGCCATCATACTTTTCTCCTGACTTCAACTTTCCTCCATTTACCATCAAAACTCAGCAGGGAGCACTAAGAGGCAGCCTAGTGCCAAATGGAATCTTCCTGGCTGTAGTGTAAGAGTAGTGCTCCTCCTGAGGCTCAAGCTGTTACCAGGCAGAGGTGCAAACCCTTCGGTGGCTCTTACTGCTTGCCACGTGGATCTGACGTGCTTGACTGATGTCCCTAGGGTCCTGTGTTCCCTGGTGGAAGCATCCACCCTCTTGGGACCAGATCTGCTACAGCTGCAGAGTCTCCATCTGTAGAGATGGGAGACACACACATTCTCCAAGTGGGTCTGTGCCACTCTTACTGTCACACTTTGGTCCCAGGGGCCCTGTGTTTTATTTACTGGGGACTCACCCCACGCAGGAGTCTTTGTTTAGTGTTCTACTGTGTCCTCAGCGATGGTGCCTTGTCGTACAAGCCTCTTCAGGCTGGTGCCTCATCATGCCTTCCAAAGACCGAGCCATTGCTTTTTTAGCCTGCTTAGTTTCCAGTGGAGTGGTTTGTAACAAGAGCTATGGATTCCATAGCTCACTGCTGTACACGCTCTTCTCCAAAATGTATCTCTGGATCCAAGGCAATGTTAAGGGGGATCCACATGTCCATGGACCAGATACTTTTTGAGCAGTTATAGAGTGTTACTTGTAAAGCAGGTGGGCGAGAAAGAATGCATATACTCAAAATGCATGTTGATTCTACTCAAGAAGGGCTGCTGCCTCTGTGAAAGGTGAAGGGGTCCGATGAAATCACATCGCCTCCGAGAAGTTGATGTGGGGTCTTCTCTTGAAATGGGGATGTATCAGGGCCTGGAATAGAGAAGAGGTGAGGCAGCTCCCTTCTTCCAAGAGCAGTGTGTGATGGATATGTGGCTTTGCTCCGGGCAGCTGGAGAAGGGGGTGTCTCAGGAGCAAAGGGTATTCTGAGTGGCACACTACAGCATTCACTACACAAAGAAAATTAAATCCAGTAGCCTTAAGTGACTAATGAAAAAGAACAGGGAAATTATTTTTTACTATTTCAAGCATTTTTTCTCTGAGTCGTGCTCTTGTGTTTTTTTTTTTTAATTATTAGCACATTTTAATTATACAGAGAAAAGGGTATTTATTGGAAAATTTTTGAGATATCTCATGGAATCCAAACATTTGTTGAATAGCTAAAACAGGCAGGGAGCAGGCTGATTCTGGGGACTATAGATGAATAAGTAGTACTGGTAATTTGATACATACAGCTTCCATAACTACTGATCTTGGCTTGAATGTCTCACTCTCAAATTTTGATTTCCTAGGATAGAAAAGTCTTTGGCCCAGTTTAGGACAGGTGTTTTTCTTCAATCAGTCAGCATGGTTAATGAGGTCAGAGAACCCATTTTCTGTAGGGAAATGAACCTAGAAGAGGCTGATAATTGTGAACCTGATTGTTGGCTGAAAAGGTAGTCTCTTTTTTTTTTTTTCAATGAAGACATTGAGTTTTCAGATTTTTGCAGCCATATTTTTTTCAGAAAAAAAATGTATTGCAATTTCTGATCATTTTCATATTACATCAACTAAGTTATTCTATAACCTGTAAAAAGCAAAGGTGCTTGTAGCCCAGTTCAGCATGAATTGCAGTTCCAGAAATATTTCATGTAGCTAGAGATTTTTCTCTAGTTGGATTAATTAGAGACATCTCAAATTCTTTCTACTATTAATATTGAAGAACATATACACTGAGGAGAAAGTAAATTACATTATACAGTAGAACTCACCAAGACTCTTTTGTTGTTGTTGTACTGGGGATTGGATCCAGGAGCATTCTACCTCTGAGCTACACCCCCAGCCCTTTTTATATTTTATTTGGAAACAGGGTCTCACTAAGTTGCAGTCTCACTAAGTTGCTGAGGCTGGTTTCAAACCTGCAATCCTTCTATCTCATCCTTCCAAGTACTGGGACTACAAGTGTGTGCTACCACTCCCGGCTACCAAAACTCTTTTAAGAAAGCTTTGCTATTACTTGTTTTGAAACTGTCATAGGAAATATAGCCAAAATTCTACCAACATCTCTTAAAATTTCTCTTTCAACATCTTATGGAAGATAGATTACAATGATGCCACCAGTACATCAATCCCCTCTCTGCATCCACACCTGTCATAGTTTGTTACATGAATGGTCTTCCTGTATCCATGCCCTGGTGTGATCTCCTATCAGACTGAGCCTGGGCTTGGCTCTTAATTTTCCTTGGTCATGTGACTCACTTTGGTATATCATGACACAAAGTGATTGTACATTGGGGCTTGCTTCTCTCATCACTTTTTAAAACCATTTAACACTTGAAATCCCGGGTTTTCCTACTGACATACATAACCCAGCCCCAACTGTCAGACGTGTGTGTAAGGATGTTTCGGATTACTTGGCCTCAGCAAGACTGTTAAGTGAGCTCAGGAAAGATCTGCAGAGACTCACCATGAATAGTAAGCAAATGAAATGGTGGTTATTTTTCATTTCACAAGTTGGGATGGTTTTTGATGGAGAAACTGATCATGGGACACTTTTACCTGTGCCTTTGAGTTTTCTCTTATGAGTGAACAGAGTTCACTTTTCCATCGCTTGAGCGTGGCCATGGAACTTGCTTCAAGGGAGGAAATATGGTCAGGTTTGGGTACCACTCGGATGTGTTCTGAACAAAGGGAGGTTAGCAGTCCTGATGCACGTAGAAGCTTCAAAATGTACTTGGATGTTTTTATTTTCTCTTTTGCTTCTCTGACTCTGCAATGAGAAAGTCTAGCTTTCTGAAGAAGAGACCTGGTTTGGAACTGCTGTCATTCCAACCACGATTAGGTGACTTGCAGCTGTTATTTCTAGATTTGGGAGTGAGGCCAGCCAAGACCAGCCAGGACTGCCACGTCAACCCCAGTCTGAGCTGATAACCCATGCACTCGTGAGCTGGAGACGCGTCTGTTGTTTAAAGTCGTGGGTTTGGGGTGAAGAATTCTGCGGCGTCATTGTGATGCGAGGTGTGTAATGGCTCCCTCGCCTCATGTTACATACTCACGCAGCTGCTAAAACACTGTGCCCGCCCAAACCGTCCCATCTGCTCCGCTTGCTGCCCTCATTCTCCCCTCACCTGCCGCCCTCTCTTTTCTCAAGTCTACTTCAGTGACTCAAGTTTGAACTCTATTATTTGGTCCTGTTCCCAGAGGACCTCTGATCTCATGAGCTTCGTAAGTCTGAGACTTATGCAGTCTCTCACTCTTATGATGAAATTCAGGATTTTTGAATAATCAGATGGCTAAAATCCTTATTTCTTGGGACTGACCCAATCATTCTAACACTGATAGCTGGCTTAAGTAGCATCCCCTCTAACAGAAACACAAAATGCAACATTTCTGCCCATTTTGATCTTTAGCCATGTGTTCCACATGCAGACTCTTGCGACTTTATAGCCTGCCCTACCAGTTTGAAAAACAAAACAAAGCAAAACAAATCAAGGAAACTGTTATTGATGGAGAAAATGGAAAGTATGGTATTTTTAAAAAAATTTATTGGTACATTGTAATCATATATTTTTATGAGGTACAGGATGGAGTGTTTTTGATTCTGCAAATAAACTGCTGGGACCTGTACTCTCCCCTTTAATTCTCCCTTATAAACTGTGAATATTGGCCAGCCTTTCAGCGTATGCATGGGGGCATGCCAATCACAGCTCAAATGACTCCGTCTGAGTTGGGGCCATGGAAATTTCTCTCCTATGGTATCAGTCTAGTCTGCAAAAACTTGGAGCAAAGGAAAGACCCAGAGCAGCCACCAAATCTCCAGGGGATCTGGTTAGCAAAGCAGAAATAGGAATTTGAGCTTATCCAGTCATGTCTGATTTTTATCTTGCCCCAAATTATTCTACTTTCTAAAAATTAATGACTATGCACTGAGTCTGGATCAAGAATTAATATTCAGCGTGCTACTTTGTGAGTGAATTTTCTATGCTTTCTCATTTTAGTAAATTCACATAATGCTGCAAGATTCTGATTTCTGTCTGAAGCATCCATTCTCCAATCAGGTCTCTCCCCTAAACTGGATTCCAACTCTGCATGATCTCGGTGCCCCTCTGGTTCACCAGAGTTATTCTAAGAACTTACCACAAAGTGACTCACCCAGATAAATGATTACTAGCATGAAAGGGAAATCACTAATTGTACTCTTTCCCTGAAATTCAGAATGTTATGTCATCTATTATTTAATATACATTTTCTAATAAATATTATTACCCCGGAATAAAACAGATTCACTGTTTATAAGTTCTTAATTTTTTTTTTTTTTTTTTTTTTTGCGGTACTGGGGATTGAACTCAGGGGCATTCTACCTCCAAGCTACACCCCCAGCCCTATTTTTTATTCTTTATTTTGAAACCAGGTCTCACTAAGTTGCAGAGTGCCTCACTAGGTAGCTGAGGCTGGCCGAGAACCCGGATCCTCCGGTCTCAGCCTCCCGAATGCTGGGATTACAAGCGTGCGCCACCACGCCCGGCTTATAAATTCTTAATTTATAAGTCATAAGTGATATGTTATAAAGGCTGTCATAATTATTGTTCACTTTATAGAGTAACATTCTCTTAGAATTGCCTCAATAGAACCTGATAGGTTGGATCATTAACAGTATTGAAAAGAACTATGATTAGTGTATAAAATATACTGTAGTGTTCTATAGATGTTTTTAAAGGCTTCCCTCCTCCCCCGATTTTTGGCAACAATTAAACTATACTTTAATGGTTAATGTTTAATCAGAAAGAGCAGGGTTATTTTACAGATACAGCTAGTTTATCTTTCATTATTAAAGGTGAGCTGACCTAGGATGTCGCTAGGTCAGGATGTTTTGCTTTGTCTATCGATGAGATGAACGCTAATTGTGTGTGGTGGTATTTTCTACCATAGCCTCTATTGTCTCAACCTGTCTCTTCTCTTAGGAGTGCCCTTCTTAGTGGCTACTTAAGCCACCTCCCTTATAGAGGTCTGGAGGTTGAGTAAATAAACGCTTAAATACACCAAGGGACTAGCTTCTCAAGAAGTCCTTCCTAATTCAGATAATCACTCCATAATGTTTTATGAGGGTTTCTTTTTTTGAGGGAAGCTTGCTGTCATACCGTATAAGACTTCTCTCCCCGAGAGTGTGAACACGTGTTTTACAGTGTATTAGATGTCTTGAAGTAAAGAGGGAAAAATAATGAAGTCCAAGGATCATGCACACAAAGGTCAATAATATTGAAGGGGTTCCAGTGAGAGTCAATGATTAAAAGATTTTGTAGCATGTCATTTTAACAAGGGGAGACACAAGTCTACGGGAAAAGCAAAAGGAATCAAATCTACATAAATAAAAAAGGACAAGGGGCTTCTTAAACAGGGGAGTTAAATACTGAAAATAAAATAAAAGCAAGACAGGAGGATTTTATAAATATCCTTGAGACCACCCCCCACCCCACCACCACCACCTTAAAAATAACTTCTTTCCCAAGGGAGCTAGGGTTTACAGTCATGTTAACTGTCAAGTCTTGCAACAAATGACAAATGATGAAGGCTGCCGCTGTCTTCACCGCCTGTTTATGCCGCGCATACAGGGGCTTCTCTGATTAGAGGTCATTGACAGAGAGGCTCGGCATGGCTGCGTTGGAACAGCCATAAATAGTTGAAGACTTGCCGCATGCATGAAATTAAAATTCCTAATAGCTTCCAAGCAGAGATAACATCATTTTCTATAAGTAAGAAAATATGTATTTGACCACATGTTTAAAGCTTCCATACAATTAAATCTTGAGCAATCAGACCGAACTCTTTAGTTTTCAAGGTAATATTTAAGACCACTGGAGCAGGTTCTTGGAGGATCCAAGGTCCTCTCTCATTCTTCGGAGATTACCTGCTGAGAACTACAGGGTGGTTATAGCATCTGTCAACAGCAAGGGTCTTAGCTCCTGTTTTGCTTCACATGAGTCTGTGGCAAGATCACTGCTCTTCCTAGGTCTTGAATGCCCATCTCCCACACTCATTCTGGAAAGCACTATTGCATATCCAAGGGACTTAACTTCTTAACTTTAATATAAATGTCTTTCAATGGAGACATAGGCTGTTCATTATTATTATTATTATTATTAATTTATTATTTTTATGCAGTATTAGGGATTGAACCCAGGGGCATACTACCTCTGAGCTACACCCCCAGCCCTATTTTTAATTCTTTATTTTGAAGCAGGATCTCACTAAGCTGCAAAGGGCCTCACTAAGTAGCGAACCTGAGATCCTCCTGTCTCAGCTGCCCAAGTACTGGGATTACAAATGTGCAACACCACTCCCCAGCTATTATTATTTTGTTAATAGACACAAGATTTGAGACTTTAGAGCTCTATAAATTTAATCAGCTTACTAAGTTTCTCTGAACTGCAGTTTTTCATTTGTAAAATGATTGGCATATTAGATTAATCGCTAAGATCTCTTCAAAAACTCAGATTCTGACTTTTGGCTCTGCTTTTCTCCACCAAACTTATTACATTTAACATCAGAGAGGGATTTACTGTGTGCGCAATGAAGAAATTAGTGTGTAGTTCACAGAGTTGCTTAAAATCTCAAATACTCGAAACAGTCATAATACATGACTTTTCTGGACAAAACTGCTGAACTTTTATGGCTGTTCAATTCTTTTATGGTCAGTTCTGTAAACTTCTTCCTGATTAGCCTTTTCTCTCTTGCCAGGGAGCATTAGGGTTCCTCCCTTATCTAGATGTGAAAGCCCTGCTTTCCCTGTGGACAACAAGAAAGGGGAAAGGGTTGATTTAGACTGAACCTACTGTAGAGAAATGTTTATAGTCCCAGTGGGTTCAGGAACAGTGGATTTGAACTTCCTTTCTCATTCTCCGCCACATATTTTAAAAATCTGTGACAGAGTCACATTCCGGATTCTGAATCTATATACTCGTTCTTCCTCTTCCATAATGTGCAGGGGCATCCAGAGACGAAGAAGTCACAATTTTTGTCCTTGAAGACCACACCCCTAGATGGTGTGCTGTTGTGTTCTGACTATTCAATGGCATAAATATTCTAGACAAGAGGACATGAGCTACACTGGGGACATGGTGACTATGGGTGTCTCCTTGTTGGCCTGAAGCTCTTGTTTTAGCAAGGGCAGGGACCGTAGAAGGGGTGACATTTTAGAGGAAGTTAAGGTTGGAAAAGGGATTCCTGGTTAGGCGAGTACAGTCAAAGCCTTTTTAGTACTAGTCAACTTCTCCATTTTTATCAAGAACCAGGTTTAGGGAAGTTAAATAATCTCTCCAAAGTCACATAATTAGTAACTTAGCTGCAGATCAAAGATTTAAATTCATATCCATATAATTTCACAAGACATGACTTTCCTATCCTTTATCCAAATCCCTTGGTGCCAGATGTACTTTAAATACTGGAATTTAGAAGGCAACAGAGTGCAAATATCATGAAATATATAAACAGACCCAGCAAGGGCTGGGGTTCCCTAAAATCAAACAGACTTGTACTTTGGCAGAGAAACATGAATATTCACCTATGCTGGAATAAATGGAGTCTATAAATAGCTCTAGACCGGTTCAGGTCAGGCTTTGCAGTCATATAATTCAGGTTAGTTCACTTTTGCTGCCAAAAGACCACAACAACAATTAAAAAAAAAAAAACAAAAAACAAAAAAACACACAACTCTTTAGGGCTCTAGAACTTGTGGGATCTTGAGATTTGAGGCTTAAGAATTTTGCACTCAATTTTTTATTCATTTATTCATTCATTTATTTACTTATTTATTTATTTACTTATTTAGTTAATGCAGTGCAGGGTCTTGCTACTGAGCTATCTTCTGAGTCTCTGGGCATCTACTGGCTCATCAGCCTCCCTGTCTATGTGGGGAGTTTTGCCTGGGCCCTGGACTAGGTGCGGCATTTTCTGCCTGAGGAGACAGTCTGTCTCCCAGGCCCCTGCGTGGCCTCCCTCGAGCCTCCCTCCATCTCAACTGGCTCTGGGTATCAGGGTGTTGTCGAACCTCTGGAGTTTGTAAGGCCCTGCACAGCCACAGCCAGGAACAGTCAGAACCAGGCATGTGCCACCCCAGTGAGGTCTCTGGTGACCTTCTAACCTTCTCTGTGCCAAAAGTTTACAGAGGGAACTTTTGAATGATACCACATTTTCTATTGTGTTTGGGAGGTCATTGAAAAATATAGGACTTATTCAGTGCAAATTCACATGGCCACCTGATTCAATGAAGCATATCTAATTTGAAAAGTGATGGATATCTACAGTTAATGAGCTGAAGCTGTGTTATGCTAAGGTTATTTGAAAATAGAGGAGATTAGGAGTAGAAATGACAGTATTTTTTTTCTCCACAGGCCAGGCTATCAAGACAGGGCAAAGCTTCTATGTACTTGAAGTATTCTAAAGACTAAATCTCATTTTTTTTCCATGCAGTATTTGAAATATAACTGGATGGGGATTTTTTTTTTTCTGTTCTCTAGCTCCTGTTGGTTCTACGTATTAACATGATATAAACACTAATATTTTCTAAATTGCGGTCAAGTATCAATGGAATGTTAAGGTGACATTAAGAATTCATGCCATGGTGGGAATCTGAAATACAGAGGTACATTATGCTGTACTCAAAATAAACTTGACCTTGATGCTTCTTCACATGCATTAATCACTTTCTTCTGGGCACAATAGCAAAAACACTAACTGGATATGAATAATGGATGCAAAATTTTCAGCTTAATTTTTAGCTCTTTAGTTCTTGTATGAACACAAAATGAGGTTAAATTAGGATCTGATTCTGTTTCAGGTGTCCAAATTGCCTGCTAGTTGTAATTTAATTGGCTTAGAGCTTTTTCACTAACACTGACTAAATAACTGCTACAATAAACACTGAGACAAGACGGAAGAGACTCCGTGTTTATTGCTTTTTCTCTTATCCCTATATTCAAATTCACACTGATCAATTCAGGTGATAAGAACCCATAAGCTAGACCCCAACAAAGCCCAAAGGATAAAGTAGTAAATCCGTAGGATAATAGGTGAGAAAAAAATTTGCCTAAATAAAAATCATCAAACACATACTTGATAATAAAGCTAATCTGATTATGAAGTTTTAAAATAAAATTGTCTTTTCCATAAATTGACTGAAAAGTATATGTGCTCAGAGTTAATGCTGTCTTCTGGCTGGATACAGACCAATGTCTTAGGTTCTAAGATTTAGGACATAATCTGAATTCAATTTAACCTTGATGTGCTTAAGATTACTAGATTAATATTTGTCTCATATACATAAATAGCCTCAAGGATGGGGCCTATTGTTCTATAATTATATCATATAGAGCAGCTTCATCATCTGTCTCAATTTCTTTGTAGATTGAGGAGAGATGGATGAATACAAATACATGAATAATAATAAAAGAGCTTAGTCAATTTCTATGAAATAATATGAAGAAATAATATGTCCATATAATGTTGAGCAATCAGCTTAGTTATTTTTGGGGTATCACCTTTCCTACTAAGGAAAAATTTATTACATAGAAATGTTCAAAAGATATTTACACATAAATTGTATTTTCAAATTCAAATTGTCTGTTTTCAAATTCTCCTAAAAGGCTCCTCTTTTCGGTGGCTTCCTCTTTCTTCATGAGGATTATTTCTGTGAAAATAAAATCAGCATGCGACAAGACTTCAATCACACCTAAGTGACTAACATTTGTATTTTGCATTAAAATTAGCGCTTAGCGCTAGCTAAGAACTGTTTTTAATGAGGAGTGTTTCTGTCTCCTCTGATGCTCTTTCTCCTAAAGGAATGTGGGTGGCAATTCCTTTCGCGTGGTTTCAATATCCTGCCTGTGACTACTGTTTCTAGGACTCTACATAGAAAACAGTTTTCCTGAGTCATCATGGACCCAGGGTACCCTGTCCCATGTTGTTTTCTGTCTGGGGCTGCAGGTCATGATTATCAGGATGTATATTAAACGTTGCATAGTCAATTAATATTTTCTAACCCAATACTTAAAAAAAAAATAACCAAAGAATGACAGGGTTTCTGGTGAAGACACTCAACTGTCTTGGCAGAGAGCTGTGGTGGTGATTTACTGTGTGTTCTATTGATGTCATCAGTTGACGAAACAAAATTGTAGCCTTGTCTGTGAGACAATTCACAGGGCAGATTGGGGAAATTAATCCTGCTGCAGAGACTGCCAATCAAAGGCAATTAGTAAATGGTTGTTTTTTATTTTATTTTATTTTATTGCAGAAGTGGGGATTGAACCCAGAGGTGTACTGCCTCAGAGCTACATTCCCCAGCCCTATGTTTTATTCTTTATTTTGAAACGGAGTCTCACTAAGTTGTGGAGGGCCTCCCGAAGTAGTTGAGACTGGCTGTGAACCTGCTATCCTCCTGTCTCAGCCTCCCAAGTACTAGGATTACAAGCGTGTGCCACCACGCCCAGTGTAAATGGTTGTTTTAAATAGAGAATATGTTACAAACTACAATATGTGCAAGGTTGTTAAGTCTTGCTGGAAGAAAAGGCCTTTTCCTCTGGGACTTGAGCCATGCAGGGATCAGTGTCAGTATCATGCCGGTGGATCCAGGGACCCGTGATCCACTACACATGGCACTGGGTCACTGTTTTATGAAATGCCAAGGTGTACATAAGGCTGGGCATTGTGCAATGGAACAAGAGATTTTCTGTATCTTATGTAAGCCTTGCTCAGTGTCCACTTTGGAAACAGGTGATACTTGTCTAGACCTTGATCCCCATGATATGGTCACAAGAGTAAAATTCTGTAAGTTTACGTGAGAAAAAAATAAAATAAATAAATAAAAGAAATGAGTATGGTGGCACATGCTTGTAATCTCAGTACTTGAGGAGGCTGAAACTGTAGGATCGCAGGTTCAAAGCCAGCCTCAGCAACTTAGTGAGGCTCTCTGCAACTTAGTGAGATCCTGTTTAAAAATAAAAGAATAAAATAGGGCCGAAGGTGTGGCTTGGAGGTAGAATGCCCCAGATTCCTTCCCTAGTAACACAGACACACAGACACACACACACACACACACACACACACACACACACACGGGACAAGACCACTTTTGTTCTCTGGCTACTTTATTCTCTTGCACACCACTGTAGTCAGAGGGTTTTAGTAACGCGCAACCACTGTGGAAAACAGTATGGAGGATCCTCAGACGAATGGGAGTGAACCTACCATATGACCTATTTCTTATTTTGAAACAGGGTCTCACTAAGTTGCGGAGGGCCTCACTAAGCAGTTGAGGCCAGCCTCAAACCCACCATCTTCCTGTCTCAGCCTCCCAAGTACTGAGATTACAAGTGTGCGCCACCACGCCCGGCTATATGATACTTTTAAAGCACAATCTATGTGCCCAGTTCTGTTACAGAAAATGTCCCCACCTTCAAAGATCTTATATTCTAGTGGGGAAGGACATAGAAATACATCAAGAAAGAAGTCTAAGCCGGGCGTGGTGGCGCACGCTTGTAATCCCGGCATTCGGGAGGCTGAGACCGGAGGATCCGGGTTCGCGGCCAGCCTCAGCTACCTAGTGAGGCCCTCCGCAACTTAGTGAGACTCGGTTTCAAAATAAAAGAATAAAAAATAGGGCTGGGGGTATAGCTCGGAGGTAGAATGCCTCTGAGTTCAATCCCCAGTACCGCAAAAAAAAAAAAAAAAAAAAAAGAAAGAAGTCTATAATATGTCTGATGACGATAAGTTCTCCGAAGAAAAATCAGACCGGATAAAGGGGCAGGGAATACATAGTCAAAATGGGGGAGAGTTTGTTATTTTCTATAAGGTGATCAGGAAAGGTCTAACTAATTCAGTGACATTTGAGCAGAGACTAGAAGGGAGTGAGTCCTCCGGATCTCTGGAAAACAGCACTTCAGGTAGCAGGAATAAGAAATGCAGAATGCTGGGCTGGGGGCATGATGCTTGTGTTCAAAGCAGAAAGGCCCCTGTGGCCGGCTGATAAGAAGGAGTTCAGAGCAATCACAGGAAGGCAGATTACCGAGGCCCATTTAAAGGATTAGGAAGCGAGGTGATTTAGGGCAAAGGGATGATCCCATCTTATATTTACCTTGTAAAAAGACCAGCTGGCTATGGAAGGTCTACAGCAAACATCATATTTAATTACAAAGGATGGAGTGCTGCCCCCCGGTCAGATACAAGGCTAGGGCAGCCACTCTAATTACGGGCAGTTCACGTTGTACTGGAAGTCCTAACCAGGGCAATAAGGCAAGAAAAGGTTCAAGATTGGAAAGATTTAAAGTTATTTATTCTCAGATGACATCTTTTTTAATGTAGAAAGTCCTAAGAAATCCACACAACTCCTAGAACTAAGAAATGAATTCAGCAAAGCTGTAGTGCACTAAGTTTCTATTTCTATATATGAGCCCAAAATTGGAAAATGAAATATAAAATTTATAATTACTCAAAAAGAAAACCCATAAAATTCCCGGTGATTCATTTAACAAGAGAGTTGTAAAACCTATACACAGAAAATTACAAAATACTGTTGAGAGTGAAATTAAAAAAGACTTAAATAAATTAGAAAGATATATCATGTTCTTAGCTCAGCATGCGTATTTCAAAACAACATGTTACACACAATAAATAAACAAAAATAAAAATAAAAAGTAAGAAAAGAAGACAGCACTACAAATTTCTAGTGAATCACAGGCAACTTATCAGAGAGGTATGGACTTTAACTAGAAGAAACAAATCCATTTTGGGGAAGTCAAAGCATTTGAAGAAATTCCTCTGAGGTTTACAGATATTTGTATCACTAGCCCTTACACCAATGATTTTTCTTTCTGAAAAGAAAATCAAAAGCTGGGCGTGGTGGTGCATGCTTGTAATCCCAGCATGCTGGAGGCTGAGACTGGAGGATCCGGGTTCGCGGCCAGCCTCAGCTACCTAGTGAGGCACTCTGCAACTTAGTGAGACCTGGTTTCAAAATAAAGAATAAAAAATAGGACTGGGGGTGTAGCTCGGAGGTAGAATGCCCCTGGGTTCAATACCCAGTACCACCAAAAAAAAAAAAAAAAAAAAAGAAAAGAAAATCAAAAGGCTTCAATTTGTTTATATGAAGCAATGAGTTTTGTAAAACTCTGGTCTTTAGCAAATGTCTAATTTTTTTTTTTGTACTAGGGGCTGAACCTGGAGACATTCTACCTCTGAGCTATACTCCCACCCCTATTTTTTATTCTTTATTTGAAACAGGGTCTCACAAAGTTGCAGAGGGCCTCACTAAGTAGCTGAGGCTGGCTGCAAACCCAGATCATCCAGTCTCAGCCTCCCAAGTACTGGGATTACAAGTGTGCGTCACCATGCTTGGCTAGCAAATGTCTAATACTAAGTTCAGGTTCAAAGCCAGTGCTTCAGAAAGCTTACCATAAAACCAAATTGTCATATTTGAAGGTAGAAAAGAAAAATCTTCTCCTATGGAAGCTAGAGTTTAGAATATTCCTTATTTATTTATTATCTATTTATTTGTTTGTTTATTATTTATTTATTTTTTGTGTGTTGCTGGGGATTGAACCCAGAGGCACTCTACCTCTGAGCTACACCCCTAGCCCTATTTTACTTTTATTTGGAAACAGGATCTCACTAGGTTAAGAATCTCACCACTTGCTGAGACTGTACTGAAACCTGTGATCCTCCTGTCTCAGCCTCTCAAATATTGGGATTACAAGTGTGCGCCACCACACCCCACTAGAATATCCCATATTTAAAAAAGGCAGTTTATTAGCCTTTTAAAATTACGGTCTATTAATTTATGATATATTCCATTCAAATCTGCTACTTGCTTAGAAGTCTGGGATTCTCAGGCTAATATTTTATGTAACATGTTTTATATTTCTCTACTCCACACCTACTAAATCAGGAACAATATTAAATAGTCTATGGCTTATACAGATGTCCAGAATCATTGTACTTCTGCGGGATTTAGAGTGATTGATGACTACTTCCACATAGGGGAGTTGGAAATTGCCAGCATGTGCTTAGGTTTTGCTTGCTACTCATTTCTGCCCTTCCTTCTTCTTGTTTTAAATTTATATCTTCATCTTCTAGTACCATTTTGGGTCAGCTAGAGGGACATGTTTGCTAAAGAAGACAAAAAGATATATATTTTTAATGTGCTGATAGCATGACTTTGCTAGTTAATTACTGCTAAAGAGAGGACATCTAATCTTCTTTATTGAAGCTAAGATTTTTTTTTGTACTTATTCCCTAATTTGTTTTTTCATTTTTTTTTATTGGTGCATTGTAAGCATAGATCTTTGTTAGGTACAAGCTATTAAAGGCATACATGCACACATCTCTCATTTAACCTTCCCCAATTCCCAATTCCTGTCCTACTCCCTTGCCCTCCTTTCTTCTTAAGTTCAGTTTAGTGATTGACTTTGATGTTTGTGAAAGCACATCATGTGCATTACGGTGTTCCCCTTTCCCCCATCACCTTCAGTTAGGTCACCTTCTTTGCTCATCTAAGGTTTCTACTTCTTTGTCTGGAATCCCTCTTATGTCCCAGTGTCTCCCTAGTTTTTGCATATTAATGAGAGCATATGATTTTTTACTTTTTGTGACTGACTAATCTCACTTAGCATAATGTTTTCCAGTTGCATCCATTTCCCTGCAAATGTCGATTTTGTTCTTCTTTAAGGCTGAGTAAAATTCCATTGTGTACATATCCATAGTTTTGTGATCCATTCATCTGTTGATGGACATCTTGGCTGGTTCCATAGTTTGGCAATTGTGAATTGTGGATACACATGCGTTAGTCTGATAGTTTGGTTTCCATTATTTTGGGTGGATATCCAGAAGTGGTATTGCTGGATCATATGGTAGGCTAATTTTTAACCGGGCAATGAATACCAATCCCACAGAATAAAATGGCTGCTCTGTTACATATTTGGCTAATAGTTTATTCTGGAAGGATGACGAGGAACCAGCATTGCTCGGAGCGAAGCATCTGAGGTCTCCTTATTGAGAGTCTATTTCACCAAGGCAGGAATTTTAGTTTTATCTACTGTTAAAGTTTTTCAGGTGAAAATTATTTGGATCATACTCTCTGGAAGAAAGAGAGCTTTTAAACTTTGCTCATTCATTTATCTCTGTCCTGAAGGAGATTAAAAATAATTTTCTGAGAAGAATCCTGGTGGTTCCAGAGAGGGTTCCGCCTGCCCAGGGCAAAGGTGGTATAAGTCAGGTGTTTGATTCATGTTATTACTTTTTCAAGGACTAGAAACCCGCTTGGATGAGCTCACCTGGAGTGGGATTCAGGGGCTGGGTTAGCTTCCTAAGGTGGCTGTGAAAAAGTCCTGCAGACCGAGTAAACAGCAGAGGCTCGGGGCTGGCAGTGTCTGTGGTCTGGTTGGGAGAGTCTGTTCAGTGCCCTCCTCTAGCTTCTGATGATTTTCTGGCTCTCTTTGCTGTTGCTTAATTTGTAGAAGCATCACCCTATCTCTGCCTGGGGGCATTCTACCTCTGAGCCACATCCTCAATCTTATTTTTTTTGCGGTACTGGGGATTGAACTCAGGGGCATTCTACCTCCGAGCTACACCCCCAGCCCTATTTTTTATTCTTTATTTTGAAACCGAGTCTCACTAAGTTGAGGAGTGCCTCACTAGGTAGCTGAGGCTGGCCGCGAACCCGAATCCTCCAGTCTCAGCCTCCCGAATGCTGGGATTACAAGCATGTGCCACCACGCCCGGGTCCTCAATCCTATTTTTAAATTTGAAACAGGGCCTGGCTAAATTACTTCAGGTCTCACTAAGTTGCTGAGGCTGGCCTCCAATCCGCAATCCTCCTGTCTAAGCCTCTCAAGTACTGGGATTACAGGCATGTGCCTGGCTTTGGCCTTTATCTTTCTGTAGCTTCTCACTGTGTGTGTGTGTGTGTGTGTGTGTGTGTGTGTGTGTGTGTGTGTGTCCATCCCCAAACTTTCCTCATTCACCGGAACACCAATATATTGTAGTAAGAGCCCATTGTATTTCAGTCTGACACCAACGTAACTCATTACAACTGTAGGCCCCTATTTCTCACCTTTTGGAGTCTACTCTACTGTGTGAACTGAGAGGTTGGGCAGTTCAGCTCCTAGCAGGGGTGTTCACCAAAGACCTTATCCAGGGTAGAGCTGGGCCTCATAGATACTGGAATCTGCCAGGCAGCTCTGAAAGTCAACCACTCTGCTGCATGGGTGGTCCAGCGTCTCTCTTCTGTGCTGTTTTGTGCATGTGGATTCTGCTTTCTTCTCTCCAGCCAGCTTCTCTGCCAGGCTCTTGTTTTCTGTTTCTCCATAACTTGGGCTTGCTTGTTAGGATACCAATTCTAGTTTTGGAGAACACTGTTCTGGCATCCCAGGCTCCTTATAGCTAACCAGCTGGGGCCACTGTCTTCTAATTCCCGTTCCCAAGAGAGACATCAAGATGGCTTTTGTGCAGACTGTGGTTCTCCTGGAATCTGGAGTCCAGTCGGGTTCACTCAGCTGCAGCCAGGGCTGGACAGGATCTGAGGGCAGGGGCTGTGCCCTCCAGATGAACTCACCTGCTTTGGAGAGGTTCCCAGGGGCAGAGCGTGGAAACAGCAATAAGGTGGTGGTTAAAGTTAGCCATGCATCCTTTGACCGTCCTCCCACTGAAAAGATGAATTTTATGTCATAGGAGTCCTTCAAGAACTAAACACCAGGGCAGTATCAAATATGCAAGGGTTTTGTCAGAAGCATAATCTATGTGAAAGGAAAAAGGCGTGGATAGCTGACCGGCCTCAATGTATGCCTGACCCCCAGCAAAGGAGATTGGAGGGGGAGAGTATCACCGAGTGCCATGTATCTAGGGCAAAAATGTTGGGCAGTATTTGGGAAAGAAGAGTCCTGAGTCTTCCAGAAATGCGTCTCCACCATACTGAATCACTGGGGGTGCAGAATGGAGTTGGACGTCTAGGACCTGGGCCTCTTACTTCAATATGTTCCTGGTGGTAGTGGTCTGCCAGCCTGTTTTTCACCTGAATCTGAGGGTGGGGCATGTGTGCCTGCTCTGACCAACAGACTATGGCAGAAGTGACGTGGTGGCAATGTCCTGGCAGAGGCTTTAAGAAGACGGCACCTTTCACCTCCTTTCTCAGAGTACTCTCTGAGATCACCCAGCCAATGGGGAAGACTTATAACTACCCTGAGCCTTGAGTGCTGGAAAGACGATGTGTAGGTGCCCAGCTGACCGTCCTCCCTGAACTCCACCTTCCGCCATGTGCGCCAAAGTTCCTGACGTGTGCCAGCTGTCTTGACGCTCCAGCACAGCTGAATACCAAGAGGCGACCTCAGCCAACGGCCTGTTGGAGCAGGAGAATCATCTGCACAGATCTGCCCAGAGGCGTGATTTAGAGAATCGGAACTATGAGAAAGTGGTTATTGTTTTAAGTTTCCAAGACCTGGAGGCAATTTGCTGCATAGCGCTAGCTAACCAGGACAGGGAGTCTCTTGTCTAAGTTACCCAGCATCAGATAAATTCCATGACAGGTGAGAGCGTCCTTCACCCTTTCTGGAGAAACAGAGAAGAGTAAATCACTTCTGAGACCAGGATTCTGAAGACTGATTTTGTTACCTTTTATGGTTCTTTTCTCTTTCTTCCCTTCCTCTTTTCTTCTCTCTTCTCTCTCCCCTCCCTCCCTCCCTCCCTCCCTCCCTTCCTTCCTTCCTTCCTTCCTCCCTCCCTCCCTCCCTCCCTCCCTCCCTCCCTTCCTCCTTTCCTTTGTTTTACAATACTGGAGTTTGAACTCAGGTCCTTGTGTGAATTAATCAAGGGTCTACCACTGATCTGCATCCTCAGTCCCTACCCTTTGAGATTCTAATCAATCCAGAATGACACTCTGTTCATCTCGAGGGGAAAAAAAGAATCAGAGGAGTTGTGGGGGCCATTAGTTTGAACCTAAGATGTATAATTATAATGCACCAATATAAGTACAAAAAAAGTTGGTTAAGTTAAAATGAAAAAAAAATCAGAGTTGTAAGGAAAGAGTCATTCAGAAAAAATAGAATAACAGAAGTGTGAATAATTTGAAATTTTGAAAAAATTAAAACTAAAAAGTAGGCTAATAATTGAGAGTTAAGAGGTCACAGTGCTACAACAAAGGGACAGATAGTTGTGAAGAAAAACTAGGTTAAGGAATGAGACCATTAAAATATTTAAAACACTGGAGTTAAAAAATTATGGAGCAAATCTAATATTAAAAAGCCAAGAGATTTAAAGAAAATAGAAATGAGTATCTTAAGTCTAGGAAATTAGATCATAAAATGGGAACAAATCCATCAGGATAATGTAGTAGTGGGGGATAATGCTTTTCTTTTAGATTCATGGAAAGAAATTAAAACAGAGAGAGAGAGAGACAGAGAGAAAGGGAAAGGAAGGGAAGGGAAGGGGAGGGAGGGGAGAGGAGAGGAGAGGAGGAGAAGAGAGGAGAGGAGAGTGGAGGAGAAAAGAAGAGAAGACAGAAGAGAAGAGAGAGAAAGAAAAGCCAAAAAGAAATCACTGATCACTTTTAAGGAAACATGCTGCATCGGGAAAGAAGTGAACATTTGGCAAAGTGCAGAGTACTCTGGGCTGGAAATGGATTCTCTGGCCTCCTCTCCCTGCAGACCCCAAGTGTGGCAAGAGACCCTGCCCTGTACAGAGAGCAGCACAGCTTCACAGTGCCCAGCAGGGCTCACCAGGGAGGCCCTGGATCTCTCAGAAGTCTTGGGCAATGAGGATCTGACCCGGACTCAGTGCCCAGAGCAGGTGAGGTCCTTGGCAGTAATTCACATTTTGGTTATATATTAACCAAGTTACTTTATCTTAATTTCTAATCAAATATATATATTTTTTGCTATCAGGATAAAAACAACAAATATATATTTATCACTTTGAGGCATTTAAAAATCTGGCACAATGTGTTTGCCATTGCTCTTGTTTGGTGTGTGTGTGTGCTGTTGCTTTTTATTTATTCTTTTCAGTAAGCTTCACAAGCTAGTTGTGTGTGTGTGTGTGTGTGTGTGTGTGTGTGGTACTGGGAGTTGAACTCAGGAGCATTCTACCTCCAAGCTACACCTCCAGCCTTATTTTTTTTTTTTTTCAGTACTGGGGATTGAACCCAGGGGGCATTCTATCTCCAAGCTACATTCCTAGACCTATTTATTTATTTATTTATTTATTTAGTGGTACTGGGGATTGAACCCAGGGGCATTCTACCTCTGAGCTACACCCTAGTCCTATTTTTTATTCTTTACTTTGAAACAGGGTCTCACTAAGTTGAGAAGGGACAAACTAAGTATCTGAGGTTGGCCTCAAACCTGCTATCCTCTTCCCTCAGCCTCCCAAGATTACAAGTGTGTGCCACCATGCCCTACAGCAAGCCAGTTTCATTTGTTAGGAAGTAACCTATGAGGTCATTTGAATTCAGCCTTCATCAGATACTACTTATTAATCACAGACCTCAATTCTTTGTCTATAAAGTGAGAATTCGACTAGGACTTGTCTTGTAAAACTAGTGATTAAGCAGAGAAGGAACCTGACGCCCTTTCTGTGAGAATGCCATAGACTTAGCAATAAATGCTGTTTATTATTGCCGTTAACCTGCTCTCTATAACAACCATGGTGTAATGGCTGGATCTAGAACGGCCCCTTGAAGAGCTCATAAGTTGGGGTTTGGAGTTGATGCCATTGAGGGTACAATTCCAGCAGTGGAGAAATCGACTGTAATGGATTTACCTGGATGCTGGCCTGGGCTCACAGGGTGGGGCTGGGGGTGTTGGACCCCTGGGGGGGTGGCCTTGGGATTACATATGGATCCTCCTCCCCTGCTTGCTCTCTCTCTGTCTCTATCTCTGTCTCTTGCTTCCGGCCTCCATGATGTGAGGAGCGCAGCCCATGCACTCTCCCTCTCTCTGCCTCTCTCCGCCATACCCTGAGGTCCCCGGTCCCTGGCCTCACATGGACTGAACTCAAAACCATGAGAAAATAAATCTTCTTTCCTCAAGAAGAATGCCGGCCGGCTCACATGGGTATTGTCATTCTCTGTTTAACATTCACATCCAGAAATATCATCTGTGGCTACAACTACTCAAATCTTTTTCTGTCATGCTGTTAAAAAAAAAACAAAAACAAAAACTCAACCCTTCTGACCTAAGTTAAATGAATATTCTACCATTTAAATATATTGACCTCTATTACCAGTGCAATTAATTCTGCTTCTCAATTATTCTAATCAGGTGCCATTTTATAAAGAGATGCAATTAAGTTTCATGGCTTTCTCTTATAGTATGGACTCCTCAGGGATTATTATCTCTGGTAATAGTTTCTTTTTTTTTTTTTTTTTTACTTTTGTCTTTTCAGTTTCATATTCCTGCCATCTGCAAATATGATTCTTTTATAGCTTCACTGTTTTTAATTTTTTTCCAGTACTGGGAATTGAACTCAGGGGATCTCTACCACTGAGCTGTATCTCTAGCCCTTTTTATTTTTTAAGGCAGGGTCTCATTTAGTTGCCCAGGCTGGCCTCCAACTTGTGATCCTCCTGCCTCAGCCTCTCCAGTGACTGGGATTACATTTGTGCTCCACCACACCCAACTATATCTTCCTTCTTAGGTTTGGGTTCCTATTTCTTTTCCTGCTTGAATAACATTGGCAATGTTATGACGTGATCTGCCGGTTTTACTTGTATGCTTAGAAGAAAGGCTGGAAGGGGAGCTTTGATTGTCACTTTTAAGGAAATGGCTCCAATAAATCTGTATTAAATAGATCAACACACAATTTGAGATATTTATGCCCTTTGAGGGTCATTTAAGAAATTCTCCAATAACTTTAGCCTTCAACTTAACATTGAGAACAAATATTGGATGTTGTCAAGTGCTGAGTAGCTTAGAAGATTTTAGCTTTTTCTCCCATGTTAATATGATAAGTCATGCTGATCATTTTTATTTTTTGAAGGGCAGCATAGTCTATTTTAAAACACTAGCCACACTGATCGTTATGACCAGTATGCATGTGATAGTGGCTTTTCTCCTGGGTATTAATATTGCAGCATTTTTGTGTACTGAAATGTTTCAATAGAATCAAGAACATTAGAGAACAAAGATCTTAGATGAAAATGGACATTAATAACTCTGGTGCTCTAACCCACAGAGTTAATTTAAACCCTTATCAATCAGTGGCATTATGTTACCTAGTTATGAAGAAAGGAAGTTCTTTTAGAAGTAAGCAGCCATGAGCCGGGTGTGGTGGCGCATGCTTGTAATCCCAGTTCTTGGGAGGCTGAGACAGGAGGATCCGGATTTGCGGCCAGCCTCAGCTACTTAGTGAGGCCCTCCACAACTTAGTGAGACCCTGATTCAAAATAAGATAAAAATTAGGGCTGAGGATGTAGCTCAGAGGTAGAATGCCCCTGGGTTCCATCCCTAGTACTGCAAAAAAAAAAAAAAAAAAAAAAAAAAAAAAAAAAAAAAAAAAAAAAAAAAAA
>PVLC010025799.1:0-23307 GCA_004027655.1 Graphiurus murinus | reverse complement strand
CATATTAAATGGAGAGAAACTGCAAGAGTTCCCACTAAAGACAGGAACAAGACAAGGATGTCCATTATCACCTCTTCTGTTTAATATAGTACTCGAGACTCTAGCCAGAGCAATAAGGCAAGAGAAGGAAATCAAAGGGGTAAAAATAGGGAAAGAAGAACTAAAACTATCCCTTTTTGCAGATGACATGATACTATATAGTATGTATATGTAAATATATATGCATAAATATACTATAGAATATAGGAATATATATTCTTATTTGGCAAGTCAATAACATTACACTCTTCTTTAATTCTTTTATTATTCCCTTTAGTCCCTTGAGCATATATAGTAGAAGTTTTGAAGTCTTTGACTACTAAGTCTCACTTTATGGCCTCTTTAAAGACCATTTCTGTTGACCACTACCACCACCTTCATGTATGAGTCACACTTTCTATTTATTTACATGTCTCATCATTTTTTGTTGTTGAAAATAACACATTTTAAATAGTATGTTGAAGAGACTGAATTCTTAATCCTCCATTTAAGAAGTCATTTATGCTGTTTCCTACTTTTGTTTGCTTTTTTAGTAACTTACCTGGACTAATTATGTAAAGTATGTCTCCCTTTTATCATGTAGCTACTGATATCTCTATAATTTAAACTTTTTAAAACATATTTAAGATCAGCCTCCTAGAGGTTGTCCTTAAGCCAAGGTAGCCCACTCTAAATTCAGGATTCTTCATCAAACAATGAAAGGACTTCTCATTGCTATAGGTCTTCCATGGTTAGGAGAAGATGCTGAATGAGAGAGATATACCAGAGTATAGCTTAATTATGAAGCAATGATTGATCAAATCTTTGTTTGATTATCTTGAGCAGTAAGTCTTCCACCTTTTGCCAGAAGATCTGTAGGTAGGTTGGTGAATACATTCAACATATAGGCAGTTTACAGGTCTAATTGGCATTCTTTCCT
The DNA here is from genome assembly GCA_004027655.1 of Graphiurus murinus. Lineage (NCBI taxonomy): Eukaryota > Metazoa > Chordata > Mammalia > Rodentia > Gliridae > Graphiurus > Graphiurus murinus. Next base: position 22,349 of record PVLC010025799.1, on the reverse strand, counting down.
ATATGCCTGCTTATCTGAACTTCCTTCTGCTTTCCATTATAAATACAACAGTAATTGGATTCAGGGCCCACCCTAAATCAATATGACCTCATCTTGATTGATTATATCTTTAAGGACCCCATTTTTAAATAGGGTAACATTCTGAGGTTCTGGTAGACATAAATGTGTGAAGACACTGTTCAGTCCAGTACACCATTCATTATGAAGCATTACCTGAAAATAAGTATGATCTCTTGAATTAGGTGATTTTTTGTGAAGGTTCATTTGAAAATAAATGGAATTGCAAGATGTCATAGCTAACTTGATTTGTTGGTTGGTATAGTTCCTCAAATTAAGATAACTTACACTTTTTGTTTTCATTATTTTATTTATGCTGTTAAGAAAAAGGCAGAGACCTATGGACAGGAAAGATTTGGCAGAACCTCACTCTTCTCAAAACTAATTTACATGTCTGTTTTTAATCTAGAGCCAAATAACTATCGGAGCATGCATGGCCGGGCTGTGAACGGCAGCCAGTTGGGAAAAGATTATATCCAGCTGAAGAGCCTGCTGCAACCCATCCGGATTTACTCCAGAGCCAGCTTGTATGGCCCTAATATAGGACGTCCCAGGAAGAATGTCATTGCTCTCCTAGATGGGTAGGTTAGATAATTTGGTTGTTCTTATGACATTGTTCATTAAATGCAATGAGCTAAATGATATTTTACCTGATTATTTTCCATCTTAAAATAAAGGAGATGCTTTTTCTGTAGTGGCTTACCCACTCTAAACCAGAGATTCTTTATCAAACAATGGAAGAACTTATCTCTCCCAGCCTTCCATAGTCAGGGGAGGATAGTGGAATGGGGGAGGCATATCACAGTCATTAGGATGGTTTGGAAATGATGCATTGTTTGAAAAGCCACATTTTATATAGCATCTTAGTACTTGGGAGGCTGAGACAGGAGTAGCACAGGTTCAAGGGCAGCCTCAACAAGTAGTGAGACTCTCAACAACCTAGCAAGACCCTGTTTCAAAACAATAAAAAGGGCTAGGGGTATATCTTGGAGATAGAAAGCTCCTGAGTTCAATCCCTGGTACTTCAAAAACAAAATTTAAATTTAATATATATATATGTACATATATATTATATCATCATTTTGTTTTTTTAATTAAAAAACCATTAGCTTATTCCAGCGTTTCTTACAGAAAGTAAAACTTAAGACGGGCATGGTAGTGCACACTTGTAATCCCAGTACTTGGGAGACTGAGACAGGAGGATCACAGGATCGCTGCCAGCCTCAGTTACTTAGTGAGGCCTTCACAACTTAGTGAGACTCTGTTTCAAAAATAAAGAATAAAAATAGGGCTAGGGATGTAGCTCGAAGGTAGAATTCCTCTGGTTTCAATCTCCAGTACCGTCAAAAATAAAAAAATAAAAAGAAAGAAAGTAAAACTTGACAAAATCTTGGGTAGCAGAGCTACCCAAGTTGAGAAACAATAAAAAATATTCTAGATTGAACCACGATTGAACTGACAGATTTATTAGCAGGTATTCTGAAGAACTGCTACCACTTGATTTAATTTTGACAGAATCTGATAATTGTTTTTTAAGCATTGCTATGAATGAATTAGACACTGTTAAATGCACTCTTTCTTAGTCCTGGTGGTGGGCCAGGCTCAAACTGGTTAATTGAGACCTCCAGGCAGGTTGGGGCCAGTCATACAGGGTAAGAGTGTCAGAGGGCAGAAAGTTCCCTTCAGTTCTTGTCACCCAAAAGAAAGATTTCATTTGGGGGACACAGATAGGATAAGCATGGAAGATTTTATTTGGCGACTTCATCAGAAAAGTCACAGAGCTGCCTGGTCCAGGAGTGGAAAAAGAGAGTCTGACACATGGTGAGTTCTTATAGTGTCTAGAAATCCTACCCCTCTTCATGTATAGTAATTTGGGGTGGTCACTGCTGGGTTTCACGCCACAGCTTAGTGGAACTGCACTAAATTCACTATATTAGAATTTCCCCCTGGTGTCTAAAGTTGCAACACAAAGACTGTGAATCTGACCACAGCTGGGCAGGGCAGCATCTATATCTCTTCTCAGGAAGGCTGGCCAGATACTCTTCATCCCATTTCTTTCCCTGTCCTACTCATCTCTAATCTAACTATCTAACAAGAGGAAATATCCAACAATGAATTTGCTGCCAGTAAAGAGGTAGATACATGTTGAATCCAAGGTTCATAGTAGAAATGAAACTGGAGCAAGAAAGGTAGAGTTATGGTTTGGATTTAAAATGTCCCCCAAAGTTCATATGATAAACAATGCAGCCAGGTTTGGCTATAGGGGATGGATGAAGGAAATAGGTCCCTGGGGATGTGATCTTGGGGGCTGTATTTGTCCCTTGCCCCTTCTTCCTTCTCCCTTCCCCCTTTCTGCTTCTAGTTGCCATGGTGAGAGACACCTTTCCTCCACCACACCATCACCATCACCATCACCATCACCATCACCGTCACCGTCACCATCACCATCACCATCAGCATCAGCATCAGCATCACCATCCTGCTGTTTCTTCCTTAGAGCTAACTAACCATAGACTGAACCGTGTGTGTATGGGGAGATGGAGATGGAGTAGATTTCGTTTTGCCTGTTGTAATTAAGAATCATGTGTATAGAATTTTACTCACATTCTGTAGATATATAATCAACCAAAGCTAATAATTTTGCCATTTACGTCTACATACTTATTTTTAGATTATCCTTTTTCTTTAATGCTCTGATTAATATATTCTTATAGGACCTACAACATTCTTTCAGCAGCATGACTCTGTATCAATCATTCATTCATTCTACAGATGTTTCTTAAGCAACTACTATGTTCTAGGTACTCTGTTAGTAATGGGAAACAATGATAAAAACAGATACATTCTTATTCCTCATTAAATATTCACTAAGTTAGGAGAAACATAGGCATTAGTCAACTAAGCTTCAAACTAAGAGAATACTAAGGAGAGATGCATGGTATTATGAATGACTATAAGGACTAAGGTTAATTGAATTAGGGAAGTCATGGAAATATTTTCTAAATGAGTGACGTATAAGAGGAAGAGAGGTATTTAAGGTATAATCTAAAGGATGGTTGAGAGTTAACTAGGCAAAGTGAAAAATGAACAGTATCAATATTTTCATTAGAATAAAAATAATATACAAAGGCTCTGAGGATGAAAATGGCTAGGTTAGTCAGAGAAAGGTATACTTAGAGAAGTAACTAGAAGTCATGCTATATAAGAACTCATAGACATAATTAAGGACTTGCAATTCTAAATGCATTCAGGGAGATGATGAATGTTCTTAAGCTGTGGAAGAAAATCATTTGGCTTATAAATAGTAGACAACATTGTATCTACTCTGTAGAAAATAGGTTGGAGAGAAAGCAATAAAGTCAATGAGAAAGTTGAAGTAATACAGAGAAAGAATCACGGGAATGTGGACTAGAATGGTAGCAGTGGAATATATTGTTGGAGGTAGAACCCATAGGATGCGATGGCATATTGGATAAGTATAAATGATGTGACATAGAGATGTATATGCAATGGGGCAGATGGTGTTGTCATTTACTAAGATGGGAAGAATGAGAAATAATTTGTTCTAGGAAGAAAATTGTGACATTAGATTCCATATTATGTTCACTATGCATGAATCTAAATAATGATGTCAAGAATATCATTGAATATGAGGAAACAAATGAAGGAAGGTTTCTGCTAGAGATAATCATTTGAGGAGTCATTAGCATGAAAATGAGGGTTAAATCCATAGGAATAAAAAAGATAACTAAGAGAGAATATAAAAAGAGAAGATATTAGGACATAGAAGAGAGCCCTGAGGAACTTGTATATTTAGAGTTGTAAGAAAAGAAGAAATACCAGCCAGGCGTGTTGGTGCACACTTGTAATCCCAGCATTTGGGAGGCTGAGACTGGAGGACCCGGGTTTGTGGTCAGCCTCAGCTACCTAATGAAGCATTCTGCAACATAGTGAGACCCTGTTTCAAAATAAAGAATAAAAAATATGACTGGGGAGCCGGGCGTGGTGGCGCACTCCTGTAATCCCAGCATTCGGGAGGCTGAGACTAGAGGATCCGGGTTCACGGCCAGCCTCAGCTACCTAGTGAGGCACTCCGCAACTTAGTGAGACTCAGTTTCAAAATAAAAGAATAAAAAAATAGGGCTGGGGGTATAGCTTGGAGGTAGAATGCCCCTGAGTTCAATCCCCAGTACCAAAAAAAAAAAAAAAAAAAAAAAAAAAAAAAAAAAGGAGAAGAAGAAATACCCTCAGCAGTGAGAAAAGAAAATTTTGTTCAATCTCCATATATTTATGTAATTCCTCTGGATCTTCTGGTTGTTGATTTCTTTCAGCCCATTATGATTTGAAAAGATATGAGGACAGGGCATGGTGGCACATGCTCATAATCCCAGTACTTTGGAGACTGAGATAGGAGTATTCAGATCCATGCCAGCCTCAGCTACATAGTGAGGCCCTCCACAACTTAGCAAGACCCTGTTTCAAAAAAAGAATAAAAAAATAGGGCTTGGGATGTAGCTCAGAGTTAGAATGCCCCTGGGTTCAATCCTCAGTACCTCAAAAAAACAAAAAAAAGAAAAAAGAAAAAAAGATGTGAGGAATTATATCATTTTTTCCTCAATTTGCTAATACTTGCTTTGTGGCCTATAATATGGTGTATTGTGGGGAAGGTTCCATGACTAGCTGAGAAGAATGAGAATGTAGCTATTGTTGGGTTACGTATTCTGTAAATATCTGTTAGATCAATTTGGTTTACAGTATTCTTTAGTTTTGGAGAGGCTTACTGATCTTTTTTTCTGGATGGCTGATCTAATGAGCAGATAGGTGTGTAGAAGTCTCACTCTATCTGAGTCTTAAGGTCAAGTAATGTTTGTTTCATAATGGGTGCACTGATATTTGAGGCCTGTTTACTATCATATTTTCTTATTGGATTGTTCCCTTTATCAGTAAGAAATGATCCTTTTCTAATAAGTTTTGACTTGAAGTCTGCTTTGTCAGATAGTCATCCTAGCTTGCTTTCAGTCTCTATTTGTCTAGAATGTATTTTTCCATCCTTTCACCTTTAGCCTGTGAAAATATTTGCCTCTAAAGTGAGTTTCATGCAAGCAGCATACATTTGAATTTTGATTTCTAATCTACTTTGTCAGTCTATGTCTTTTAATTGAGGAGTTGAAGCCATTTAGATTCAGTATATTATAGATAAGTGATTTTAATTTCTTGTCATTTTGAGTTAAATTTTCTATTTTATTAGTTTTACTTCACTTAGTTGTTCATCTAATGGAATTCATCACTTCTCTGGCTCTGGAGTTTAGTTTTCATTTTCTCTTTGTATCCTATTTCTTTAAGTGTTTTCTCTAGGATCAGCTTAGTAGTCAGAATTCTTTTAGTTTCTGCTTATCTTGGAAGATTTTTATTTCTCAATCAATTTTGAAAGATGAGGTTTGCTGGATATGACAATTTGGTTGGAAGTTATTATTTATTCCAAGTCCTGCTGGCTTTTAGAGTTTAGGTTGAGAAATCTGGAGTAATTCTTATTAGTTTTCCTTTGAATGAAATCTTGCCTTTTTTGTCTTGATTTTTTTTTAATTCTGTTTTTGACTACCAGTATTACCAATATGTACAAGGAAGTGGATCTAGAGGGAAACACATGAAGTGCTGTGTGCATGTATGTTTGTATCACTTTGAACTTCACTATGATGCATAACTGTAATGCACTAATAAAAGTACTTTTAAAAAGATAAGAGAATATTTAATAAGTAGAGAGTGCTGGTAGGAGGTCAAGATAGAAAAGTCCCTTTGAATTTGGCAGCATGTAGGTTTTTGGTGACTTTGACTTTTCTGGGCAGTGGTGGGAACTGAAGTTGTATAGCAGCAGTTTCAACATGAGAGAGGGGTAGGAAATTTGGAACAATAATGTGGCAACAACTCTTAGGAGGGTATTTACTGTAAAGAAAAATGTAATAATAAAAGGAGATGTGTGGTCAAGAAAGAAGATGATGTTTTCCTCTTTAATGTGGGAGATCAAATAGATTTGAAGGTAAAAGTGACAAATTCAGAAAAAGAGGTAGATGATAGGAGAGAAAGAGTAGATAGCCAAAGTGAGAAGTCATTTAAGGTTAGAAGAAATGGAACCTAGAAGCATTTACCTTATTAAGTTGAGAGCAATCCCTCCAGCATAAGAAAAAAGTAGGAAGCAAATATTTCTCTATGTAAAGGATTTTCAAAATCTTACTTGGGAGAAGCCTCTGTCCAGTACATCAATAGTTAGGGCATCTGTTTTGTGAACACAGTGCAAATGTGTATGTGAAAATGTTGGCTTATTATGAACAGCTTGTAAAACTTGGAGACAATAATAAACAAAGATGAAAGAAATGGGCATATAATTGGAGTGTTGTGGTGGCAAAGACTGGGCTCCACTTCTTCCACATCCAAAAACTAAAACAGGACTCAAAGGACTACAGAAAATCTCTTAGGGCAAGGAAAGATATTGAACACTTTTTATATGCCAGAAAAAAATAGAGATTTATTTTCCCTTAATGTTTATGTACTAAATATACAGTGAATTATAACTAGAAACACATAAGCATCTCCAGCAACCTTAAGTACCATAACAAAAATGTCAGCACTAAATTACCAGCTCTGTGGTCTTTCCCAATGCTCCTCGTTATACAGATACAATTTTACATAGTTGTGATCATTTATATGCATCATTTTGAGCTTTACATTTTTTACTCATTGCTTCATATGGCCCTTTTCTTATTTCTACATAGTTCTCATATTTTTCATTTTTTTTTAAATATTCATTGCATTAATGTAACAGAGTCTGCCTAAGCATTCCCTTGCTGTTGGGCATTTGGGCTGTTTCCAGTTTTTGCCTATAATATATAGCACAACTATAAACATCTTTATACAAATAGATTTTTTACTTTTTTTGAATTATATCTTTGGGCTATATTCCAAAAAGTTGGGTTTCTGGGTCAAAATATATGATAATTTGTATTGTTCATATGTTTGCTGCCAAATTGTTTTCATGATAATTTCACCAGGTTATAGAGCAGCAATATATTAGTGTCTTTTTCTCTAAAATCCCGTAGCAATCAGCATTTTCATTTTTACTAATTTATTCATTTTAATTGATGCAATATTGTGCTACATGGTTGTTTAAATTTGAATTCTGTTAACACTGAAAAGAGATGAACAGCTTCCAAATCTTTATGTTGTATTTGTTTCTCTTATTCCACGTTTGGCTAATAGCAGGATAATGATTTTGCCTGAAGTCCAGACCATTAGGCTATTTTAGATTCAGCTCTCTCCTTTGTTCACATACTCAATTACTTATTAAATACTATTATTTTATTTCTTAGTATTGCTCATATCTCTTTTCATTTTTACTCTAAATCTTGTTTTTCCTCTTAAGTTATTTCTCTGTATCTAGTTTCAGACTCTAATAATTTCTCCATACAGATTTCCAAATAGTTTCTTTCTTTAATGAAACATCTGGCCAAGTCAATCTTGCCTGAAATCAAAACTCTTTCAGATGCACTCCTGGCCTTTAGGTCCTCTGCCTGCCTAAATTTGCATCTAATGAGCAGCTATGTCCCCTTCTACAGCTTGCCTTCCAGCTAAATCAAAGTTTATGTGAATTTTGGAATATGCTATATGCTTTTTTACCTTTGTAAATTTTTATTGTATGTCATTTAGTTGTGAATACCATCCTCTCCTGCTATTTTTCCCCTTTCCCTAGATATTCTCTGATAGCTTCAGATCTCCTCTGGACTTATATATCACTTTGCTTATTTTTTCTGCTATAGCATTCATCAAAATGATGATTTATTTGTCTACATATTTGCCTCCATTAATAGACTGTGAATTAGGATTATGATCTCCCCTGTTTTATTCATTCTATATCCTTAGAATCTACAAATACAATAGGTATCTTATAAATACTTATTGAAGGAAAGTATTTGTCTTATTCCACAATTGGTTATAAGTTTAATATGAAAGACAAGTACATATAATTGTGATTGTGAATCATTATAAATCATTAGATAGTGATTTGAATAAATTATAGTTATTTTTATAAATCATAATAATCAACTTCAGTTTTATAGAGCCAAGACAATCTTTTTTTTTAAAAATTGGTGCATTGTAATCAAATATCTGTGTTAGGTACAGGCTGATAAAGGCACACATGCACACACTTCTCACTTATCCCTTTCCATCCCCCTCCCTCCCCCTCCCTCCTTCTCAAATTCAGTTTAGTGATTGACTTGGATATGTTTGTGAAGATACATCATGTGCATTAGGGTATTTCCCTACCCCTCCCCCCATCACCTTCAGTTAAGTCACCTTCTTTGCTCTTGTAAGCTTTCTCCTTCTTTGTATAGAGTCCCTCTTAGTCCCACTTTCTCCCTAGCTTCTGCACATTAGGGAGAGCATATGATTTTTTTACTTTTTGTGATTGACTAATCTCACTTAGCATAATGTTTTCCAGTTCCATCCATTTCCCTGCAAATGACATGATTTTGTTCTTCTTTATGGCTGAGTAAAATTCCATTGTGTATATATCCCATAGTTTTGTAATCCATTCATTTGTTGATGGATATCTTAAGCCAAGATAATCGTTAAGCTTTTCTATTTAAATAGGTACAGGATTGTACAGGACCGTCTTCCCAGTTAAGATGTGAATTCCATTAGGAACAGAGATAGAATCTTCATGCTTGTGTCTTCAAAGAGTAGCATGTTGCCTAGAAAATAGAAAGTGCTTATTAAAATGCTTGTTTTATTTTTCATTTTCTTATTCAAGAAATGGCTATTTCTATTTCTATACCTTGATTTTTATCTAAACACATGAAAAATGATTGTTTAGGCTTATATCAGTTTCTTAAATTTTTATTTTGTATACTTTTATGCATCATCTATGTAATGACAATTTTACTGTAATTTGCTATTTTTTGTTTTGTTTTGTATTTTTTGTGGAACTGAGGATTGAACCCAGGGCCTTGTGCATGCTAGGCAAGTGCTCTACTACTGAGCTAATCCCCAAGCCCTTTTAAGTTTTTTGTTTTATTTTAAAATTGTTTCACTAATTACCCAGGCTGGCCTAAAACTTGAGATCCTCCAGCCTCAGTCTCCCAAGTAACTAGGATTACAGTCAAGTGCCACTGAGGTAAGATAGAGACATAAGGATAGGTAGAAAAGAGACATGAGGGACACAACAAGAGTGGCCATGATTATAAGTCCATATTCAAAGTAATCCCAAATAGCACAATTAAATCAATTACTAGACTTATCCATAGTTCATTTGATGACTTCAACTGTGTGTAATACTTTTCATCAAGCCCTTAATGTTACACCAGTATAGTACTGTTTTTAAGTTTATAAAACAAAATAATGAAACACCCCAATGGGAAAATTATTAGATATGAGTACAGAAGAAAACAACTCCTAGTAGGTAATAACAGTCTTCAACACAAAGGAAAACTAAAGGCATCTTCTCAGATCATGCCCCTGTACTATAAATTTTACATGTATAAGTATGTTTAGCTAAGATATAGCTATTATATTTCCCTTCAATGTACATTCTCTCCCCTGTTTCTCAGAGTGTGTACTTATTTCCATCTCTCAATAAAATCAATCTGTGTCTCACTGTGACCCATCTTGAAATTGCTTTCCGTGGCACCTAAAAGACCCTCACAGCCAGAGTCAAGGTCCACCTCCTCTTTGGAGACCTTCTCAGGACCCTCCTCCTGGTGATACCACCAGATCCTGCAATTCATGGCTTTTCTTTTTTTTTCTTTATTATTTTTCTTTATCTTTATTATTATTATTTTTATTATAATAATTCGTGCTTTGTATGTATACATCTTTGTTAGGTACAAATTGATAAACAAAGAAGTTGATTTAACCGAAGGGGATGGACGGGGGGAGGGGGGTTATCCTTAGGCACATGATGTACTAACACAATTATATCAAGGTCACTCACTGAACTGAACTTGAGAGGGAGGGAGGGAGAGGGAGCAGGGTGGGAATTGGGGAAGGGGTCAGATGAGAAATGTGTGCACATTTGTCTTTTCTTTTTACCTTGAAACATGTTTTTATTGTTTCAGATAATTATGTTAATTGTTCTTGTCTTGTGTTGATCAACAAGCCCTGCCCACAAAACAAAAATCCCAGTCAAAACACTTAGCTAAAAAAAACCCTGCATATTTGGCAGCAGAGAAAAATCTACACCAGTGACCTAGAGATATATCTGTTGTCCCCAATTTTACAATATAAATAGAAAACCAAAGATCACAGATATAAGAAACAGTAGCATAGAATAAAAAAATAAACTAAACATATATAAATTAAACAATTGGCCTGAGAATTATTATAATTCAATATCAGTACTTTAAAAATAAAAATCTGTAATCAGTATCTTATAAAGATGTAGTAAAAGCTGGGTGTATTGGCACACACCTTTAATCCCAGTACTTGAGAGGCTGAGACAGGAGGATCATGGATTTGAGGCCAGTCCCAGCAACTTAGTGAGAACTTCAACAACTTAGCAAAATCCCATTTCAAAATTTTTTAAAAAAGGACAGGAGGTTTAGCTCAGATATAAAATACCCCTGAGTTCAATCCCCAGTACCCAAAAGAAAAAAGAATATAATAAGATATTGCATTTCTAGAGCAAAACCACATTTTTATGAGAAAAAGGTACAATTGGAACAAAAAGATGTTTTGACAGTAAATACTTGCTGAAATTAAGTCTAATAAAGTTTAGGCAGTGCCTTCTTAGATACAACACTCTTTTAGTACATTTTGTGCTTGCAGCTATAACAGAATATCTGAAACCAGGTAACTTATAAAGAACAGAATATATTTCTTCACTATTCTGGTGACTGGAAATATCAAGATACTGGCACCTGGTAAGGGCCTTCTTTTTTTTGTCATCTCATCTTAGAAAAACAAAGAATTAGCTCTTCTTTTCACAAGGAAACCATGCCCATGATAATGAACCCACTCTCTCAATAATAGCATTTCAATCTATTCACCTCTTGTAAGTCCCACCTCCCAATACTGTTGCGTTAAGGATTAAGTTTCTTCTTCTTCTTTTTTTTTTTTTTTCCAAGACAAAGACAGGTTTTATTTAGGAAAAGTGAGGATACACATTCAAGGGAGAAAAAGGGCCAGCTGGAGATCTTGAGAGACCCCTTGAAATCTTTGCAATCCTTTTCTTATAGGGGACCCAGAGGTGGGGGCGGGGGTGGAGGTCTGGACTTCCTCTTAATCCTCAGGGTGGTGGCTGAGTGATGTCTGACCTCATCCCTCCTCTAGGATCCTTTGTTTACTAAGCACCCCAGGAATCTCAGGTAGGGAGAGGGAGTTAGAGATCATGAACTCTCTAGATTTCAAAAATATATATTCCCTTTCCTTTCCAGTTTGTCTCCTTTTTATCTAATATTTTATTTCTTCTATCTTACCTCATTCTCTGCCCCACCCCACCTCCAAGACTTTGGTCCCTTAATCTTAAGGGTTGATAAAAGGATGAGATTTCGTCTTCTATAATTGCTTCTGAGCTGACAAGGGCATCTGCCCTGCCTATCCAGGGACTCCTCCTGACTGATCTAAAGGAGACATAGGGAAGTCAGGGGTTTCTTTTGTTGGCTGTAGAATCATCATTCTTTGATATCCAAAGTAATCCAGACGAACTGGAAGTAGGTAATAGCCCACAAATCCAACAGGCATCTTTATCAGTATCTCTGGCATACTGTTGTGCCCAATCCAAGAAAAAGATGGCTTTTCCCTGGAAGAATGACGTAAAAATTAGGAGACAAATAAGTTGATATCTTTTAGTCTGGATAGACATAATGTAGTTATAAGGAAAAAGCACAAAAATCAAACTTATCCTGATTGGGTCTTCTTGGTTTTTTTGAATAATATTTTTAAATCCTCTAAAGGCTCACAGGAATAATGTTTGCAGGTCTTATCAGTGTCTGGAGACTTATTCTTGACTTCAGAGCCTTGATCCTATAAAATCTCAGGAGGGACAGGTTTAATTCTAGACATTAATATTAAGAATACTCTGGACCTGGTGGGGAGTTTTGGACCTCTAGTGAATGTCTTGAAGTTAATTTAGCAGCTTTTTTTTTTTTTTTTACCACAAGTGCTGTGGTAGCTATAGTTCACAGGCAACCAGGCCACCCATGTGACACTGAATCCAATTGTTTAGAAAAATAAGCCACAAACATCTGTTAAGGTTAAGAACAGTAAATCATTTACTACTGATACCTACTTGGTATCTGAGTCAAAATAGTATGTGGATTAGGAACTATAGGATGTAGCAGAACTACAGCCTCATTAACTGCTGTTAAATCTTGAACTAACAAGATTTAATCTCACTTGGTTTTAACACTAGGAAAATGGGTGTGTTACATTGGGAGAAGTAGCAAACTAAAAGGCCAGTATTAAGTTTAATACATGCTTTGATGGTGATGAGGACACATTTCGGCCATGGAAAACATAAAAGCATATGTGATAAAAATTGATCTACTAGACTTGATTAAAATTAAGAACTTTTGTATATCAAACAATACCATTAAGAATATAAGCAGACAACAGAATGGGAGAAAATATTTGCAAGTCATATATCTGATAAGGGACTTGTATCCAGAATATGTATAAAGAGCTCTTACAACCCAGCAATAAAAAGACAAATAACTTAAAATGTATACAGAAGGTATTTGAATAGACATATTTCCTAAGAAGATATACAAATAGCACATGAATAGATATTTAACACCATTAGTTATTAGGGAAATGCAAATCAAAACCACAGTGAAATGCCACTTTATACCCACTGGGATGACTATAACCAAAGACATATTATAGCATGTAGAGAGCATATAAAGAAATTGGAGCCCTCATACATTGCTGGTGGGAATATAATATGCTGCAGCTGCTTTGGAAAACAGTCCAGTAGTTACTCAGAAGGTTAAACATAATTATCGTATAACTCAGCAACTTCACCCCTAAGTATTTATCTAAGAGAAATGAAAACAAATATCTACGCAAAACACTTACACACAAATATTCATAGCATCATTATTCATAATAGTCAAAAATGGAAACAATCCAAATGTCCATCGACTGATGAATGGATAAGTAGAATGTGGTATATCCATACAATGGAATATTATTAGATAATAAAAGATATGAAATTTCAATTCATGTTATAATATTATGACCACTGACAGAAGCCAGTCACAAAAGGTTTCACATTGTATGATTCTTTTTATATGAAATGGTGAGAAAATGAGAAAACCTACAGAGGCAAAAATTAGATTAGTGGTTGTTTAGTTTTAGTGGAGATTGTAGGGAAATGAGGAGTGACTGCTAATGGGCATAGAGTTTCTTTTTGGAATGATGAATATTCTAGGATTAGAGTAGGTTAATGGCTGCGCAACTCTGTAAATGTAATAAAAACTTTTGAATTGTACATGTATATGTGTGAATTGCATGGTATATAAATTATATCTTCAAAAGCTAGTAAGAGCCTAATAAAAACATTGGAAGATAAGCTGGATTTGGTGGCGCACATTTGTAATCCTAGTACTTGGGAAGTTAAGACAGGAGGGTCATAAATTTGAGGCCAACCTCAGCAACTTAGCAAGTCCCTTAGCAACTTATAGAGATCTTATTTCAAAATAAAAAATAAAATAGGGATGGGGGCCTAGCTCATAGTTCAATCCCTAGTAAAACACACACACACACACACACACACACACACACACACACACACACACACACATTGAATTAGAAAAAAAAAAGAAGATAAAATCAAGGAACTGTTGCAAACAAAGCTTTAGAGAAAGACAGAAAATGTGAGATCAACCATTACTAACATATATGATCAATTCAGGTTTACACAGAAGCTGTCTTGCAGGAGATCTAGATCCAGAAACAAAGAAAATTATAGTTACAGAAAGAAACCCTACCAACCAATTCAGAGAACACAATTACTTTAGTAGCCTCATTATTTGTTTATTTGCTTCTAACCTTGTCGTTCTCTAATCTGTAAATTGATAATAATATAAATGTAAATGTAGAGGGACAGTTTATACAAAATAGAATAGAAAAGGAGAGAAGAAATAAAATCTGGAAGGCTGATTACTTGTTTACTTTATTACTCATTGTTTATCTCATTACTTGTTTACTTGCTTCTATCTTTGTCCCCCTCAAATCTATAAATGGGTGATAATGTAAATGTAAAAGTAAAAGGACAGACAGTTAATAGAAAATAGAAGGTAGAAAAAGAGAGAAGAAATAAAACATAGAGGGATGATATCCTCATATTAAATAGGAGGATTCTAAAATTATTGAATGACTTATGGCAGCATTTCCTTAAATATGTTCTGGGGAATATCAGTTCTGTAAGATATTAACATTATATGGAGGGGAAACATTAAAGAGTCCATAATCAGGTAAGTTTGAAAAATACTGGGATCCACACAGTTATTGAAATATTTCACAGCACCTTTGATACATCAGTTTGTATCCTGAATCTCAAGTGGATTTGGAATGCAGAATTTCCTATATTTATTTGACCATAGAGTCTGACTTTCAGAGCTCGTCTTGCAGAGTAATATTTCACTAACATGTTCAGGTCACATTGACTAGAATGTTTGAGTTCTTGTTTGGGTGAGGGATTGCAGTAGAGCAAACTTGAAGAAAAGAATTATTATTTGGGGAATTCAAGAACACAACTACTTTAGTAGCCTCAGTACTTGTTTACTTGCTTCTATCCTTGTTCCCCTCCAATCTTTTCACCACTCAGTAACATAATTTTTATGGTGTCAATCACTTGCTGATGACTTTTTTAACACCTTCCCATTATTCCTAGAATACAATTCTATCTCCTTAGTATGTTCCACAAGGCTCTACAGTGAATGTTGTGACCACTGCCCAACTCTGTATGTTTATCTTCTACCACTCTCCTGTTTGGCCTCACTGGCCTGGCACATACTATGGTAACTTTGGCTTTGAGTATTCTTTTAATTTTCTTATCATCTATTTACAGTCCTTCCTTGAGCTAAGTAATTCTCTACCAATATACCCTGTTAGTTCTTTTTATAACCTTTATCATAATTTGTAGCTATATATTTATCATTTACTTGTTCATTATATATTATAAGCTCTATGAGGGCAGGAAATATGTCTGTTTTATTTACCATTATTTATTCAGTACTGGCAAAAAGTCTAATATATAGTAGGTGCTCACATTCGCTGAATGAGTACCTGAATGAAGAATGAAAGTTTTTCCTTCATCCTACAGAGTGCTAGCAGAACATTCTAATTTGAACCTGTGTTCTAACAGAAAGGTAGCTAGAACTTTGTGGTAGCCCAGAGAGCTATAGAGAACATTCAGATTTCAGCAAAGGGGATAGAAGCAGACAGAACTAGGAAACAAATAATGATCTCAACAAGTGCTGTGTGTTAGAAGGTCAACAAACAAGAAATAGAAAAAAATTCCTTTTTATATCCATAATTTCTATCTTTGGTAATGTATAA
Source organism: Graphiurus murinus (assembly GCA_004027655.1). Taxonomy (NCBI): domain Eukaryota; kingdom Metazoa; phylum Chordata; class Mammalia; order Rodentia; family Gliridae; genus Graphiurus; species Graphiurus murinus. The sequence goes on along the minus strand of PVLC010025799.1, from coordinate 6,740 downwards.
TTACTAATATTCTATTAAGTGTATAATGCTGACTTACAGACTCCATATTTTATTCAAAGCACAGATAGCTCTGAAGGCCATAGGAATGGAGAAGGATGTAAATTCCCTGTGTTGCTATACACAGGTTTCCATTATAATTTTTGTGGGTCCTATACACTTTTAACTTCATGGGTCTCTTTCTCCTTAAAGTCATACTAAAAATTATATTTTATGACTTCACTAGTATAAAGACAAATACATCAAAACATGTTCTCAAACTTAAAACTTTATTTTATTTGTTTTCTTCTGATTTTTAACCTCATGCTCTAAAAGTATTATGAGGTCCTAGGCACTTTGCCTGCTGGGTCTAATGGAGAAGCCAGTTTTCCTGTGCCCGTCAGGAGGAGAATGAGACTTGAGAATGAAAATGAAAGGCATAACAGATAATTTTGGATGCTTATTTTCTGTCACATCCACTTTGGACATCAGTCTTCTTGTAGAGGGATAATAATAAATTGTTTTTGAGGACTCTTTCAGCTCTAACCATTTTGAATTCTAAGACAATTTAGCACAAAACAAACAAAAACTTCCCAACTAATTTCTTACTATATAAGAACAACTTTCTGTTTTCTCTTGTGAGTCAATATAGCAGGATGGTGAAGAATATGCTTTTGGAATTAGTGAGACCACATTATCTCCTATGTGGACAATTTTGAGGAATTTAAAACTTCTCTTTATCTGTAAAATGGGGCTAATAAACTATTTTGTAATTTTGTTGTGAAAATAAATGAGATTATGATTTTATAGTGCTTAGGACTATGCTAGGCATAGTGGCACATGCTTGCAATCCCAGTACTTGGGAGGCTGAGACAGGAGGATCACAGGTTCATGACCAGCCTCAGCAACTTAGTGAGGCTCTTAGCAACTTAATGAGACCCTGTTTCCAAATAAAAAATAAAATAGTGCTGGGGGTATAACTCAAATGTAGAAGGCCCCTGAGTTCAATCCCCAGTAACACAACACACACACACACACACACACACACACACACACACACACAAATTATAAAAAGAAAATAAAATAAAGTGCTGGCACATGTTGACATCCAAATAAATGATAGCCACAATTGTTAAGAACATATACTTTAAAGTCGAAAAGACAGGTTTAGTTTGGTTTTTGTTTTGTTTTGCTTTGCATATGACTCTGGTGTAGGCTTCTAAGCAGTTTGGAGACTTTAGTGAGGAAAGAAACTAGGAAGATTACAATAACATGTCAGTTAAATTAGAGTGATCACAGCTCTACTTCCTGCCTGAAAACCTGTTTATGCCACATTCTTGCCTGGAGTGGGAAGATGCACAGCTGGGGACAATTTGGTGCACACAGTAATTATCACAATGTTGTTCCTAATAATTGTTCTGTTTTATTTCAACTGTGGAAGTGTTGTATGACTTCACCAAACTACAAGAGTAAAAAAAGAGAATAATGTATTCCTCTTAGTTCATAAGAAGAGAATGTATCTCTCTTTGCCTTAAGAAAGAGACCAAAGCTGTTCAGTGCTCATTATTGGGGAAGTTCTGGCTACTGCATAGACCTGCTCCCTAGCTGAGAACTGTGTTAATGACCAGTTACTTCTAAACTTATTTTTATTTAAAAAAATTTTTTTTCAGGGAAGGAGTCTTTCCCTGACTTGAAAAGCAGTCTTACCCAAACTCAAACTTAAGGGTTTTTATGGAGGATATTTCTCTCTGCCCATAATATCAGGAAAGTTAGTCTGGGATGAGAGTTAGAAAGAACATTCAAAAAGGACACTGGGATCCTGGAACATAGACTTAGATTTGATACTTTACAAGTTGAATGGTCTTGGGAAATCTTCTTCCCTTCTTTCTTCTTTTCTATTACTTTCCTCCTTTCCCTGTTCTTTCCCTTATAACTCTACTTTTTCCTCCAAGAATGCTCTACCCTCACAAGTACTGCTAAGATCAGAGCTGGTCAAAGGTGTGGTCCATGATTCTCCTACATTAGAAGCACCTAGAGAATTATTCAAAATACAGCATAATTTTTTAGGAACCAGCTCAAACATGCCAAACCAGACTGTGTAGGGATGAGATGCAGGGGGGGAGGCTTTGTACACAGAAGCATGAGAACCACTACCCTGTATTATAAACAGAGTAGATCTTGTCTTCATTTTACAGTTCAAGGAATGCTGATGCAAAGATGTTAAGATCACAAGCAAGAATCAGGAAAAAGATATTCAGGTTTTTTTTGAGTGTCAACAGTGTACCATGAACTGCCTTTGTTCCTTCACATATGTGTTCTTGTTAATCTTCGCAACATCTTTGGGGAATAGGTGCTGTTCTCTCCATATGAAATGTTCCAGGGCAATATGGCTAGTGAGTTATGGAGCCAGCTCTCAAACCAGAGATCTTACTCCTGGGCCCATTCTCTTTCTACTTGTGGTGTTGTTTTCCTTAATCTTCATCTCTCAACTAAGTCCATCAAGAATACAAAATAAAACACACTTCCTCTTTACCTGAGGCCCACAGTGTTCATGTTCATAGAGTCAACTTCTTACCAGGGTTTTAGCTTTTGGAAAGTTTGATTTTTTGTGTGAAATTCACAGTGACATCCTGATGCATCTTCCCTTCTTCCCACCAGGCTCCACAGCCAGGGAAAATATATCAAATCAGTTATAGCCTTCTTTGCTAGAATCCAAGCCTTCACAACTTTCTTAACAACATTTGAGATTGTCAAGGCATGTCTATCACAATATTCCTCTAACTAACCAGAGCCTTCCAGATATATTTCAACATCTTCTCTCATCATCCCCCATTGCTTTGCCATTTTCTTCATTCTAATCAAGCAAGCCCGTTTGTTCCTCTTCTGTGTGTTATTCCCTCACATCTGCCTCTGTCTTGTTCCAGACATTGTCCCAAAACCTCCTTCCTCTCAACTCTTCCACTGGCAGCAAATTGGCTTCATCTTGGAGGTCAATGCCAAGTAACAGTGCCTGGCACCCTATCTTGAGAAGGATTCTTAGGCCATTTCTCAGACAAGTGAGGGAGTATTGAGGTCTACTACCAGTGTCTGCCATAGGCTCAGGAAAGGAGCAGCATCATACAGACCACAAATCTGCCATCTCTGATAGCAGATATCTCTGATAACAAAGTCTTTAGAGTCAGAATTAGGTTTGAATACCAAGTTCTTCAATCCATTACCTGGCTTGTTCTGAGCATAGTTTCTTTGTCTATAAACTGAAAGTGATAGTACCAACCTTCTAGGGTTGTTAAGTATGTAAACTTTACCAAGAGTCTGTCAGTCAGTAAATGGTAGCTAACATATTTTTTTCCTCTCTTCATTCAAAGTCATCCTTAAATTAAACCTCCTGTATGTAATTTCTATTGACATGAAATATTGATTAGTCTCACTCATCTCAAATTCTATATATTAAAGAATATATATATTCTATATATTAAAAATGTATCAAGTGGAGGGAAATATAAGCTCTCAAAGGGGAGCCTAAATAGAAATCTACAGTAGCCATTAAAGTCAACAAACATATATTTATGGTATTTATCAGTCTACTGCCAGTGTGGTATTATATGTAAATAGGGTGAGAAGGAGAGAACAATGAAAGATAGAGGAAAGGAGGATTGAAGGGAGGAGGAAGAAGAGAAACATGAAGAGAGAGAAACACAAAGAGAAATGCCAATATTTCATTTGTTCTATGCAGCACCTACTTTAGCTCAGAATATAATTAGCCATGGAAAAGTAAGTGGCATTGGACCAAATGGAAGATGCCCCCTAAATGTGTAGTTTATCTAGAGTTTAGCTTAGTTTAGCTTACTATAACCCAAACCAAATAATTGTCTCATAGGATTTCCTGAGCTTTTTTGTAGAATGGCTGTCATAATTTACTCATGTTATTTACATAACCAGAGATTCTTTTTGTGAACATGAAAGTTAGGCTACTAAAGTCTTATTGAAGTCTGTACTCACTTAGACATCTAGTTCCCTGTGAAGGATTTATCCTCTTTCCTGGGAGCAACATTCAGAATCTAGTTTTTCAGGTTGTACTCTGTGGTACAGAAATAGAAATCAAACCCCAAAGACCATGAATAAAGATAGTCTTTATTACAAGAGAGAGTTGTGATATGCCCTGGGAGAGAAGGCTCAACAATATTTCAGATACGTCATATGTGCAGGTGGATAATAAAGGAAAGAAATTCCCCCAGATTTGGAGTCCCTTGCGGGGGAAGAAAGGAACTCTCACAAAGAAAAGGGATATTTTGTTCTTTTTCTATAGCAGCAGGTTGGCTCCAATGGGAAAGACTCCCAAATATTGAAATGTCTGCCTGGCACTGGACAATTTCCTTTGATAGAGGTCTCTGTCCTCTTCCCTCTATTGCACTTCTTTGTATTACTAGAGGACAGTATGAGGGCAAACACTTCTCCTCTGAGAGCACTGTAGATTTTTGCAGTCATAATTTGGGTATGAAAACATCCAATCTTGGAAACCAAGATCTTCCCCTTTTGACAATATCCACATCCTGGGTCACCTTTAAGTTATACATTCGTAGACTTAAATGAAGAAATTAAAATGGATATGGGTGGTTGAAAAAATCCTTAGATAATATCAAACCTAAACAGAAATTCATTTTCCCAGTGACATTTCACTCCCAGCAGAACTCTTCTCTGTGCATGTTATTCTACCTCTAATATTACTGTTGCTGAACATTTTATATTCATTTATGTGTTTCTGAGAAGCAGGCAGAATTAAAGAACAGAAGAATTGATCAGTGTTAGATTTAAACCAAGAAAATTATCTTCTAATACCATACAAGGTAAACCTAACTGCTCTCTTGATTGCAACCTCACAGCATTGATTTGGACCAGTAGAATAGCACACAGGAACATTGTCTATATGTGGTCTCCTGGACTTCACTGTTGTTGTCTTGTAGCAGGGGCTCTGAGTCAGTCACCTTTTGATAACTGAAGTTGATATCTGTATTGCCTTACAATTTAATACTACAGTACTCAAGTCTGTGAGGAAAAGCCAACAAGCAAAGAGGGTGCTCAGGCCATTTATCTTTTTTAAAAAAGTGTCTTCTCAAGGCAAAATTCATCCTATTTTTGCATTTTAGAGTTTTACTATACTTCTTTTTAGCCTCAGTGAAAACAACCTGAAGACAAGATAGGATGCAAGAGAGCAGGGAGGATTTGGAATCATAACCTGGGTTTAATCCACACTACTCTGTAAATATGAGCAAGACACATAACCTTTATGAGACTCAGCCTTTTCCACTATAAAATAAGAATAACATCCTGATGGGCCTGTTTTGAAGATTATGTGAAATTATTCATATAAGAGCCTGAAAAACATAATGAGTAAGTTCTATGTCAATGTTATTATCATTGTGGCTATTTTATATGGATATGAAGGAAATTTAACATATTTTTTATGATACTTGGAGTTGAATGCAGGGGGCATTCTACCTGTAAGCTACACCCCCAGGTCTATTTTTCATTCTTTATTGTGAAACAGGGTCTCACTAAGTTGCAGAGGGCCTAAGTAGCTGATGCTGGCAGTGAACCTGTGATCCTCCTGTCACAGCCTCCCAAGTACTGGGATTACAAGGGTGTGCCGCCACACCCAGCTAAAATATTTCTATTTCAAAGATTTTCTAAATTATTTTGGAAGAGTAAATCACTTGTAAATATACATTTAAATATTTCTTTTTTAATGATGATACTTGCATCTAAGATTATTTAGATTTCCCAAACTTTACAATATCCTGGGGAGGAGGTACAAAATTTTATCTCCCTCTCTTTATTTCTATGCCATCCTATTTCTAAGAACAACATCATATTTCTAGTGCTAAGAGTACATATACGGTAGGGATAGAATTTTGTATATTAATCTCCCTTTATATTTTTATTTTCCTTCTCCCCATTCCAGCAGATAATGATTATGTACTTACTGACTCAAGGTAACACATGGCAGAATGAAAAAAAAATGCACAAGCATTTCTGGCTTTTTACTTCCAATCAGGGAATCTTAAGCTGGGCATGATGGAGCATACCTATAATCCCAGTACTTGGAAGGGAAAGACAGGAAGATCATAGGTTTGAGGCCAGTCTCAGCAGCTTAGAGAGACCCTGTTTCAAAATAAAAAAATATAAAAAGGACTGAGGATGTAGTTTGGAGGTGGAGTGCCCCTGGGTTTAATCACTAGTACAAAAAAAAGGTGGGGGAAGCCTAGGGAGTAGAGCTACTCTCCCAAACTGAAAAAAGAGTTTCCTGGTCTGAGGAAATGAAATGAGGGGAAGATGAAGAGAAATGCATGGGTTTCAAAAGCAGTATCCTGCTTCCCAAGGATTGCTGTTCCTCATGGAGAGTGGCATGACCCCATAAAGACCAGCTGTGTCCACTAAGAGATGCTACTTCTCTAACTAGTAAGGAAGCTAATCATCTGTAAAATGGGATCAGTAATATCCACATCACCAGGCAAAGCAATATTGAGAAATATAAGAACTAATGCACATGAATGGTGCTAACTAGATACTTAGTAAATGTTATATTCCCATCAACCCACATTGACATTTTGGCCTTGCCCATCAAAGCAGTTCCATTACTGGATCATCCCCATCCTCCATTTTTCACATTCTTGCAATTGGACTACTGAATGGTATGGAGAAAAAAAAAGCAGCAAAACCATGCAGATAAGAGCCCAGCTAGGGTCACCATGATGGCAGTTTCCTCC